>JBBPDJ010002596.1:0-41636 GCA_037974625.1 Cucumis cinereus | reverse complement strand
TTTGGTTAAGAAATTAAATATATATATGAGTATATATATTTAATTATTTTTGGTTAAAAGATAATTGAGAGAGAAGAAAGAAAGATTTGATTGATTTGGAAAATGAAAAGAAAAAGATTTATTTAATTTGGAAAAGATAATAAAAATAATAATAATAAAAGATTATTATTATTTATTAAATAATAATATTATTATTTTATAAATTAATATTATTGTTTATTAATTTAGGGTTGATACTGGTTTATGTGGTGAGTTAACTAAATGGTTTAGTTATCTGTTGGTGATTTGTTATATAAGTTGAAAAGAAAAACCAATGAAGTTGTATGGCGATATGTTTTTATGGTTTGTTATGAAAAAACCATGAAACAAGATAAAGGTGTGAGGTGTTTGTAGTTCTCATTCTTGAACTAGTCTTCATATGTGTGCTTATGAATGTTTTGGACTAAGATTGCATGATTTGGGAATATGGTAGATGTTAACTTTATCTATTAGTCATGTTGTACTCGGTAGGTGGAACGTTAGATGCTTTTGAGACTAAGATTGTAGAGTGCAGTTTAATAGGAAGTTAACAGTTAACCTAGTGAGCCCGGTAGTGGGTTCCTTACTGGGTATTTTTATACTCACCCTTTTCATGTTTCTTTAAACTAATCAATATGGTATGGTTTAATAATGGGAAATTATAAAAAATAAAAAAGTTTACAAAATATTTAGATAATTGATATTTATATTTTAGTAGTTTTTTCTATGGAGTGTAAATAGTTTTTTTTTCTATATTTGGAAAATCCCTTTAATAAATCTAAAAAGAATAAAATTTATAATTTAAAATTGAAAATATTAACAAAATCGACAATTGATTCTATTTGAATCTAAAGGTAAGAAAAACAGATTTTAAGGATGCAAAAAAAAAAAAGATTTAGAAAGATATATTAATATTTTGTTTTACCAAACAATAAAATTAAATCACTTCTCACCATCCCAAAATCAATCCCAAACACCCTCTAGCTATACGAGTACTAATCAAATTACACGTTATTGTTACAAATAAATTGTCCATGTACTAATTTATACAAGAACAAATGATTACATATTAATAAAATAAAGATAGTTGCAAATATAGCAGTTAGATTCAAAGTATTAGCATATATAGCAAACTTTTTTTTTTAAATTACAAATATAATTTTTTTTTTTTAGAATCTATAAATGATAGAAGTCTATCATTTATAGATCATATTGCAAATATTGGTTTATCACTACTATGGTAGAAGTCTATCATTTATAGATCATATTTTGTCATAGTGGGACCCTTCCTGAATGGGATGGAAATTTTCCGGTTAGGCGGGAAATGAGGGAGGGAGTGAGAGAAAAAAATTCCTCGTGAGCTAAATTCATTCTGGTCGACTCCGTCCCCGCCCCTATTATACTTTATTTATTATAGTTATGTGAGGTTATGTTATTATTATTATTATATAAATAATACATTAAATTTTAATTTTGATTGTTTTTTGGTCGAGATAATGAATATGTTTAAATTCAATATTTAAATTTAGATTATATATGTGAATAATTTGATATATGTTTATTTCTTTCTACTAAAAAGTTGATTAGTTTTTTAGACCAAAATTTGACTAATTTATCTTTAAATTCAAATTGTAATATAAAACTAATCATAATAAAATTGAGTGGTAGATTTAATTATTTAATTAGAATTTTCCTACACTAATGATTAAATTAATTGATTTTTTTTAAAAAAAATAAGGGGGAAAAATTATCCGTGAGGAACCTGATCCTCGTGAATTTTCCATATGGAGAATCTCCATCCCGATCCTCGTGGAAAATTTCACGGAGATGGGGATGGGGAATGGTATGTCCGGCTCCACTCCGCCTCGTAGACATCTCTAATCACTAATAGACTATAAGATTCCATTAACAATAAAAATTTATCGTTATTGATAGATTAGTTTTGCTACATTTACAATTTTTTAAAATATTGTCATACAATTTATTATTATTCCTAAAATTTAAACTCATGATAACTAAAGAAAAAAAAACATCCACATACTTCAATTTATTTCAATACAATTAGAGAGTGTGGATAAAAAACGACATTCTTATCCGTAACCGATGTGTAGTAAACATGGGTAGATGCATAGACTCTGTCAATTTTAAATTAATAAACCTATAATTATGTTACCATAAACGGAAAAGTTGAATATTGTTGCTGAAAAGTTCATAATTATCGTTGACTACATTCAATCCAATACCATAATTTTCAAATACATTAAGAAAAGGTAAATTAATGAAAATTAAAGGTAAGTAATTAAATTCTTTCCTTTGCATGAAAGGTGATAAAAATCATATATAAATACAATATCAATTCATATATCCGGACATTATCTCAATTACAATACAAAAGAGAAAATAATGGGTAGAATTTTGAGTTATTTGGTTGTACTATTTATTGTTGCTCATCAACATATCTTTGTGGGAGCTGTTGTTCCACCAGCAATTGTTGGTAAATGGCATATCCATGTGATTAATGGTCTAAGCAGTGGGAAATTAATGGCTCATTGTAAATCAAGAGATACTGATATTGGAGAACAATATATTGATCATGCAGCTCAAATTCAATGGAGTTTCAAGGAAAATGTTCTTGGATCAACTTTGTTTTGGTGTTTTATGAAGAAACCAAATGGTAGTTCTGCCTCTTTCGAGGTGTTTTGGCATGAAACTGAGCATTATTGGCTTCATTATAGGTGCACTCTAGAAGGAACTTGTTACTGGACGGCTAAAGATGATGGAATTTACTTGAGAAATATTCCGGACGGTATTGATGAAAGGATTCATGAATGGACTAAAGCATAGTGTGTACGTATGAGATCTTTTAATATATATTGGCCTTACCTTAATTATATTAAATAAATTTAAATAAATTAGTTATATGAACATGACCATTATTACTTATATTTCTTTTTTCAATCTCTATTCTAGTGTGCTTCTTTCATTGTATTTTCCTTGCTTCCTCTCATTTGTTGTTTTAATTTACATATTTTGTAGTAAAAAAAAAAAAAAGGAAAATGTGTTTGATGCTTATTTTTTTTCTTGTTAAATTAAACAAAGAAATGAAATTAATTCAATTGGTTTCAAAATTATGTGGATAAATGTAAATAGAAAAATTGGGTAAAAAAAAAAAAATAACTTAAACTAAATAACAACCCACAATCGAAGACAACCACTCAAGAAAGAGGGGAGAGCCCAGTGATGGACTTTTGTTTGTTACTATGTCATGCACATGCGATTACATCACTACTAATGCGTCGGATCTTATAAGAATTTTGATGTTAAGTTTGTTGGGAGGAGATTAGTACTAAGTTGAATGATCACTTGAAAAGTGCTCATATTGTATCTCTTTAAAAGAGTTGACTTTTTGCAAATGTATAAGTCTATCATTATATTAGATAAACTTCTATAATTTCTCTAATATTAATACTTGTTAAGATACCATGTAAATACATTAGGTGAAATATTTCAATTCGCTCCTACTTGATGAGTTGTTATATCAATGATAGACTACATTATGGGTCAGAAAACTTAGACTTGAAAAATCACTTTTTAATAATCAGGTACATACATAGCTAAGCGCTTGTATAATCTCACTGTTAAACCCAGATGTATTAGTAGTATATATTAACATTCCTAATAAAAAAAATTAAAAAATAAAATCCACGAATAACTTGGTAATTCAAACTTTTATTTCAATTATAACATTGACATGTTATTGGCATATTTCCGTGTTTCTTTAAAATGCATGTGTTCAAGCACATAAATTGTATATCAACACCCCCTTGAAATTCAATTTTAAATGTAACATTGTTGTATGAATAACTTACCAAAATTAATTTTGAGCGGTTACCAAGAAGGTGGCTTGATTCATTAGTTGATATAATTTCAAGTAAAATTAAATTTCGAATGTACTAGATAAATATTACTCTAAAATAAATGAATTAGAATATAAATTAATTTCATAAATTATAACAAATGTAAATCACTTGTTTGACCGACAAACTTAGTATATCACTATTAAATTTGATATATTAATTATATAACTTACGTGCCAAACATAAACTATATTAACAGTGTGTTTAGTAGTAATTAATTCTGGCATACTCTAAATCACATTTTGTAAAAGAAAAAATATATATGGTTTTTGAGAACATAAAAAAAGTGATTTTTTCTTTTACAAAAAATGATTTTCTAAATGTGATTTACAAAAAATTCATGTAACCCTACTTAGACTATCACTCCTAAAACTTACATAAATTTTTTATAGTTACTAGTTATTATTTATGTAACATCCCAAAATTTGAGATGATTTTATGTCATTTAACCTCAGGTCGTTACTTAAATAAAAACTCATAATCTTGACAAAATATAGCGAAAACATTTGTCCACAATAATAACATCACCACAGTGGAAGCATTTGTCAAAATAGTCCCCAAACAAATGGTCACTGGTTCTTCCTGTCCGTCGTCGGTTTCTCATACTTACCTGAAAAATTAACATGAAAATAGTGAGTACAAAAATACCTAGTAAGGGACACACTACTGGCCCATTAGGTTAACTGTTAACTTCCTATTAAACTATACTCTACGACACACAATCAAATGGTTGAACCCCCATACAACCTAATGTCAGGGTCGTCCTCGAAACCCTTTGGGACTACATGCAAAAGCAGCTATCGTCCCACGTACAACATGACTAATAGATAAAGTTAACAGCTACCATAGTCCTAAAACATGCAATCTTAGTCCAAAACATTCATAAGCAAACATATGAAGTTTAATTAAAAAATGAGAACCAAAAACACATGACACCTTTATCCTATTTTATGGTTTTTCCATAGCAATCCGCTCTAAGAAACCGTCACATAACCATTCAGCCCATCTCAACATAGTTAACCCATCACCGATAGCTAACTCAAGAGTTAGTCTTTTCGGTTAACTCAACCCATAATCATCACCAGCAGTTAACTAAATTAGTTAACTCACCATATAATCACTACTAACAGTTAACTAATCCATTCAGTTAACTACTCACATAACCATCACTAAAAGTTAAATAGACATTTAGCTAACTCACCACATAAATCAGTATCAAGCAATTCGGCACATAACCAAACATGTCATATCAGCGTACCACACAATTAAGCTTGACATACAAGTTATGAATTGATACTTAATAACTCGTTTATCACACAAACCATAAACAGAAATTATCATAAACATATCATCGAGCTCACTAGGTGATCTTTAACTCTCTATTAACTTGTATTCTACGACACACAGTCAAATGGTTTGGTAGGAACACCCATACAGCCCAATGCTAGGGTCGTCCTAGCAAACCTGTGGGACATCATGCAAAAACAATCATGTCGAAAAACATACCATACAGACTTGTTAACCCGACCCTTGTGACACATGCCACACAGGCTTGTCATCCCATCCCATAAACGAAGTACACAAAGTTAATAGATAGAGTTAACAGACACCATAATCCAACAGAACAACAATAAAAAAGTAAAGCAGTCACAAACATAACTCTATTCCACATGGTATAGTTAACCTGCTTTACAGATTCCACATAGTATGAAAGGGCCACTACTTCAAAAAGGACTTTACTTGAAACTTTTTATTTTACATTACTTGACGGTTTTAGTAAAACCGTCAAGTAATGTTAAAAACCGTAAAGAATAAACAAAATGCAAAATAACGAAGAATGTTTTAAGAAATTTTTACAATACTTAACAGTTTTTAACCGTCAAGTGTAGTTTTCTTTTTTTGATCGATTTTATCCGTCAAGAAATAGGTCATTAATTCTAAAAAATGGGTTTTTTTTCTCAATTTTCGTTTGCGCGCCCTTCAAATTCTTCGCAAAAAAATTTCTCCAAAAACTTCCTCTCATTTCATTGCGAAAGTGCCTCTCTTCCAAAACCCAACCCTTTCTTCCTCAGTTCGCGTAGAAACTCCTTTTCTTCCAAAGTTTTTCATCTGCGGCGCCTGATCTTCTTCAAAAAACTCCCAACCTTTTCCTCTATCGTTTTTCTTTTCGTCTTTCTTTTCCATTTTCCTCTCTTCCAAAATTTTTCGTTCGCATCTGATCTTTCTTCGCAAAAATCCCTTTCTTTTCGTCTGCACCTGATCTTCTTCACAATGTGAAGAATGACGAAGCAGACTTTTCGGTGAAGAACGACGATTCTGCCTTGTGCTCTTCTGGCTTTTGTTGCCTATTTTGATGGCTCGCAGTTGATATGTAACCTTCTATTTCTTTTATAATAGGGTTGTGGATGGCAAAGATTTGTAACCTTGATTACTTCAATGCTTCGTTTACTCTTTCTGTCATTTTTAGATTTCCCTTATTCTTATAATTATTAGTAGCTTTGGGTAATCGTTTTCAATTAGTTTAATTTTGTAGTTCTTTGTCTTTTTTGGTGTGAACTGTAGTTTTTTGTTTGTCTTTTTTGAGTCTATAGTTTTCATTTTCATTCTTCTTTTTTTATTTGTTTTTATAAATATCGTTGTTTTGTTTTTTTTTCCTTATCCTCAACTCTCTATTTTACCTTCTGTCCATAACTTAAAGGCCTTGGATATTGAATAGTTTTGTTCAGAATTTAAATATTTGTCCTATACAAGAATTAACGTCTGAAAATTAATTAACCCTTTTGTAAATCTTATAGGTTGTATATAAGAAATCAAATTTATTTAACCAATTAATTAGATTGAACCTAATAGATTACTGATACAAAATTACTTAAAATATTAATCGTAGATCAAACCTTATGTAATTCAATATATTATTATGTTTTATTTTGCTTCTGTTTTTAAGAGTCCATTCATAGTCATTATAATTTGTTTCCAGCGGCAATACAATGTTTGAAGAGAAGGAGGCTTTATGAACAGCAAATACAAGAGCTTGGAAATTTCAAATTGCGCATCCATGATCAAGTGAGTTGTAGTCGTTATTTACTGGTTGATGCGACATCAGTTTCTTTCTTTTACTTCCTTCAACTGCAATGAAAGGAAGTGTTAACTTTATTAAAAAAAATTCTTACCTTTGCAGATGATTATGTTAGAAAGGGGCAAAAGCTACAACGGAGACTGTAGATGCTCTAAGAACAGGAGCATCTTCAATGAAGGCAATGTAACATCCCAAATTTTTAAGGTAATTTGAAATTTTTTTTGTCAATTATCCTTTTGTTTGTTGGTAAAATTTTAATTTTGGGATATTATGTTGGATTTAAATTTTGAATTAATTGTTGAAATAATATTAGTATTTGGTGGATTTTGATTTAATTGTGGTTGGAGAAAAGAAAATGTGGTTTTAAAGAAGAGAGACGAAATTGGAATTTAATGAGGAAAGAGAAAGAAGATTTAATTGGGAAGAGAGAATTTTGGATTTAATTTTTGAAAGGAAAAGGAAAAGGAAAAGATATAATATAATATTAATTTTATTATTATTTCTTTTTCGTTTATTTTAATGGGAATTAGGGTTTCTTCTTCATCTTCTTCCTTTGGAAAAAAAACCCTAGCCGTCGCCCTCTCTTTTCCTCCATTGCCGCTGCAGCCACGCCGGAGAGCCTCACCGATCGCATCCACGCCCAGGTCGAGCCGTTTGCTCCACGAGTAGCTGCGCGCCGCGCCCCTGCATTCCACTCGCCGCCGTCAGCCACGCGCGTCACGTCTGTGACTCCCAGTCGACGCAGCTTCCACCCACGAGCCTTTCTCCTCGCGTCAGATGTGCGTCCCAAGCCGATCTTCAGTCCGCAAGCCAAATCACCACTCGCGAGCATCGTTTCCACGCGCCAGTCTGCCAAGCCGTACGTCTCGAGTCGATTTCTCTTCCCCGAGCTGTCGAGTCGCTCCTCATCCTGAGTCGAGTCGAGCCGTCTTCTGCCACTTCCTGTCTCCGTTGTCGCGGCTCTTTGTTGATTTGTTGGTAAGGTTTGGGAAGAATTCAAATTTGGTTTTAGGGTGCCCAATGGAATTTTACTTGAAAGATTCTTTCTTGGATTAATTGGGTGTTTTCCTTGTTGTTTGATGGTTCAAATTGAAGATTCAATTGGGATTGTTTGTGGTGCAATCGCTTTGGTTCTTATCTTGAGTGGTGAGTTTGGGTTTTGTTACTGAAGGGGTAGAATTAATATTTCTTAGGGGAAGAATTATTAATTAATGTTCCCGTGAGTTTAGGGTCAATTGGAGGCTAATTCGATTAAGGGAATCTCTGTAACTTGAGGTAAGGATTACTTCTACCGAATCTACGCCTTTGGCGTATAAGGTGTGCAAGATGGATTGTGTGCCTACATTAGGGTGTTGGCTTCAGGTTTATGTGGTTTATAATTCTGTATGGATTATGCATGATTCGTTTTACCGTTTACCTGTGTTATCTGCTGCATGAGGTATGTTTGGTTATTGTGATCACAATGTTTGGACTGGATTTAATTGGTTACAGTTTATGTTAACTTTACCTAATGAATTTGTACTTGGTAGGAAAACGATGAGTCAGTTTGCAAGTCGTACGACGACTTGATTCTGGCTAGGCCAGTGACAAGCCTGCGTGACGAATTTGTTACTGAAGGTCGGTTAACGGGGTCTGTACGAGGCCTGTTCCGACGTTTCGTTCTGAGGGCAAGTCCATGTGGCGATTTGTTTTGACATGGTCGGTTAACGGGGTCTGTACGATGTTCGTTCCGACATTTTTGTCAGTACTCAACCACCCGACTGTGTGTCGTAAAGTACAAGTCATTAGGGAAAGTTAACGGTCACCCAGTGGAGTCTGTAGTGGTTATCCTTACTGGGCATATTATACTCATCCTTTCTATGTTTTATTTCAGACAAAGATAAGAATGGACCGGCGAGGGGCAAGTAGAACTATTGACCATATGAGGAGGGACCAGGAGACCTATTTGCTTCCGCTTATTGTTTTTTTTTTTTTGGCATTTGTTTTCTTTATGAATAAACTGTTTGTTAGATCTTATTGTAATGATTTTGGTTTAGAAAACTATTTTAGGGATCCCGTCTAGATACTTTACTTATCTTTTCCATTATTTGTTTTACTGAACTTTTGAAAACCTTTTGTTATTTAATTTGGATTAAATAAAAGTTTTTGTTTCGTTTTGTCTGCGTCTTTGAAAATGGGTCAAGGTAAAAAACCCGGGGCGTTACAGGCAATGTAGAAAGCAACGTATGCCTTCTTTACTTGCCCTCATTTTGCCTTTGTGGTTTATAACCTTTCAAAATTTTGGTCATTGAATATTCCTAGTTTTATTGTTTTTTTTTTTGTACTTTGCTAAATTTTAAAAGAAACTTTACAGCGTATATGAACTTATTTAGTAACTTTATTCATCTAGTTATTGATATTAAGCTAACAATATGCGGAAACAACCATCAGATTTTGAAAAATGTTTGTGAGATGTTGTTTTAAGTTTTATCGCGAAGTTAGACATACAGTTTTTATGTAGAAACTAGCCTGATTGTTTGGAGCTTTGTTGTTAAAAAATATTGATGATGTGGACAAGATGATGGATGAGATCAACGAGCAAACTTAGAATATGAAACAGATCCAGAAAGCGTTATCGGCTCCAATTTGTGCTGCAGCTGATTTTCATGTGTTAATATACTTAGTGTTAATATAGATTTCTTGTTATGACTATATTTTGTTAATATACATACTTGACCTTCATGTTTGAGGTTTACTATATTTCTTGTTATGACCTTCATGTTAACATTGTGGCAATTTCTAGTTGCAGGTATATACCCCCACCTCTGTGGCCCTCCTGTCCTAACTAACAAAATACTAACGTCGGTGCTCTCCAGGCATGTGGTACACTAGAACTAATACCTATTTTCCTTTTCTCGTCCCCAAATCTTTTCCTCCCTAGAAAAGGAAAATGGTAGGAGATATTGAAGAAATTTTTTTTTCATTGACAACTTGGCTAGATTGTCCTTTGAAGGGTGGAGAAAGAGGTATTGGGTTTTAATTATTTCTTTTCAATGTTGTTTTCGTTAATTCTGCATTATGCTTATAGTTTACTGAATGGAAAAACAAATGGAAACTTGTTCCAAGTCATATCTCTGGCACTTGATTTGAGAATTTGGTATGCTTTCATCTATTCTGCTAGTTTACTCATTAGAGAATGAAAAAATAAATGGACATTTTTTTCTAACTTCTAAATAAAATCTATGACATTTAATTTGAAAATTTAGTTGAATGAGTTTTGAAGAGTGGTTATGATCATCTTGGTTGGAGAACTGAAATCCTTATTGATTATTATATTTTTTTTCATTGAACAACCTTAATTTAATACATAATTCAGCCTTTTTTATTTACTAGTTTATCCACTTCGCGGGTAGAGAACTTTATCGCAGTTGGTTTGATGGAACCTTCGATCGAGATATGGGACCTTGACATTGTATGTTTATGTGAATTTTAATGTGACTGACATTACATCTTGTAACAAATATGTCATGTTAAGTCTTCTTTTTTATGTTTGTCTAGATTGACGAGGTGCAACCATGTGTGGTGTTAGGTGGAATTGTTGAAAAGAAGAAAAAGAAGAAGAAGAAGGGAAAGAAAGTAAGCTGCTGAACTTGTGGTCCATAAAGGAAACATGGCGATGTTTAGAGGAGGCTATTAGTGTCCAATATTAGCCAGAAATTATTTAAGTCCAGTCACACAAGCACCTACAGGAATGTCTATACATTTTGCCACAAATTAGTTAAAAAAAGTGGAGGCTATTAGTCTCATCACTTGTGAAGTTTAGCGCCAATTTGGTAAGGTCTTCTAATATTAAGGTTTTTTCTCTCTTATTTTATCTGTAAGATAAATACTAATATTTTGTACTCTGTATTTGTTCTTCTCTACTTTTATTAATTTTGCTGGAATGTTTGTTTTAAAAGTTTTCCATACTAATATTGTATATTGCTAGAATGTTTTGCTTCCTAATATTTTTTTTAAAATATTTTTGTGTCATTCTTTTCTCAATGAAAGTTAGGAATTTCATTAAAAAAAAAAGGAAAAAAAATCATAGTTGAGAGGTACAATACAAACAAAGGAAGGGAGAGCGCAAGTAAGCCTGGGTAAGCTGTAAGCATGCATGTTCTATTTATACAATCTTCATATTTGAAGATATCTATTCTTAAGAGTCCTGTGAATGGAACATAGCTTATGTTGCGAATTCTTGGTGATATGACCTTGTGAGTGGTTTTTTGGCAGACTATTTAGATGAATGTTATCGACACACTGAACATGTTGGGACTTGCAAGCATGTTGGAGCAAGGTTTTTGCTACATCCATTCTACATCTAAGTTCATTTACATTTTTCTATTATGTTATTTATTGAACTTGTTGAATAAGATTTTGCTTACGTTCACATTCGAGGTATACATAGAGTTATGTTGAATTGCATTTGCATTTATTGAACTTGTTATTTTTTTTTAACTGTTTTCTTGATAGACTGTCTTAATCATGTAGGTGAGTGAATTAGTTTTTTCTGTATCTAACTAATTTTATCAAGTATTTGTTGATGGAGTTTGATATGAATCGATTTACGTGTTTCTTCTCCGACAAGCTTGGATGATGGTTCAAGATTGAGCTAATTGTCCTCTGTTTATGAGTTATGTTGAATTGCATTTGCATCATGAGGAAAATTTTTAAAAACTCGTTGTTCTTAAGTTTAGAGGTTTGGTACTGTTGCAATGGTGTTTTGGTGCTTAGGCCTTGTTTGTTTGTATTTTATTTGAATTTATGTGTTAGTTATATAAAGTTGAGATACATCTTGCTCATAAAATAATTTTTTGAGGACTTCCAAGTGTATTTCACAATTGTTGTTTCTAATGATGCCTTTGGATTTAGATCGATTTGCTCTTCTCATCTGGTTACTATTGTCAGGAAGGAGAGTTCGATGTTGTTGTTGTAGTTCACTCATATGAAGAAGGCACCCCTCCTGGTTCTCATAAAACAAAACTAACTTTGTGTAAGGGGAGGATGGGTTAGTACAGGTACTTTGTGTAATGATATAGTAATTTTATAGGGACAATGTACCATCCCTATAAAAGTACTTACTATGTTATTTAAAATGCAATGAATGTAAATTTCTTTACTCTATGCTTCTATTGAAACCAAAGTACAATAAATTATTTTACAATATTGTTGGCTGGTTGTATATATATTATTTTTGGACTGCAAAACAGGTGCAAATATAGGTTTAATTATATGTGGATAATAAATTTTAAATTTTTTTAAAAAATTACAAATTTTTTTTTACAGTGATGAAACGTCAAGAATAACGAAATCTTGACAGTAGAAAACCGTCAAAAATAAACTTTTCCTTGTTATTGACACTGGATTACTTGACAGTAAAAAACTGTCAAGTAAAGCTTTTTTCTTGACAGCGGATAACTGTCAAGTAAACTCTTATTCTTGACAGTTTTGCACTGTCAAGAAAAAATTACTTATTCTTAACACTAGATTACTTAACAGATTTAAAACCGTCAAGTAATCTCTTACTTGACAATTTTTCACTGTCAAGTAAATCCTTTTCTGTAGCAGTGGGCATGCATAAACACCACACAGCTAACTGTACAAAGATCCAATTATCATACTACAATATAACCAAATAATCCAATGGTCACATAACAAACATCCCAACCATAACATAAAGTTCAATATATAAGGTGTGCCATAACATCCTAAAACTTAACAACAATAAACAGATCAATGACAGCAGACATTGCAAAAGACATACATGCAATCCAGTCCATCTTGCACACCTTATACACCCAAGACGTGGGTTCGATAGAAGTATCCCTTACTCATCCAACTTTAATTAATAATTTCCCATAAAAATTATTAATTAAAATAACTTAAACTCGTCACCTAATCAGTTAATTCATCTTATCACCAAATCCAGCAACCCAGATGTCGCATAAATAATCTTACTGTCACATAAATATCTTTACTTACTGTTGAGGAACCAGTAGTAAGTCAATTACCTAAAATTACTGAAAATTCCTTGGCTCGAAATAAAATCCTCGAACCGATCTTGAACCTAATAAAATTTAATTAATAATTTTTTTCATAAAATTTATTAATTAATTTTACTTAAACTCTCTTCAATTTTAATCCCTTAATCTTATCGATTTGTCTCAAAAATCTAATCCAATTCGTAGAGAAAATTCTACGAATTAACTTCAACGATAAGGCTCCAATAATTCAAATTTCGTCGCCGAAAATTATACAAATTAATTTCAATGAAAATCTTTAAATTAACCTTGAATCACCAAGAAAACACCCAAATTAATTTCAAATTAACTTCAATGGGTATCCAAAAATCCATAAATAAAACCAATAAACTTTTCTCACAAACAACTGGCGACAACGGTGGCACAATGGCACGACGGCGTCGGATAGGGGTTGAGACGCAGCAGCTAACAGGCACGTAGAGACTTTGCGGCGAAATCTGACACTCCCAAAAGTTGGCAGGCGAAGAGAAAGAAAGGGAAAAAAATAGAAAGAAACACACAAGAAGATGGGGCGGTGCGACTACTCAGGTGCGAAGAAGAAAATAAAATTTTATTAAATTTTCACGTATTCCAATGCAACCCTACATTAATATTTATAAAATAAATAATAATATTAATTTATTATTAATAAATAATAATATTATTATTTTATAGATAAATAATAATAATCTTTTATTATTATTGCTTTTTTCACTTTTCCACTAAATCAAATATTTTTTTCCAAATCAAAATAGATCTCTTTCTTCTCATCAGTTATATATATATATATATATATAATCTCTTAATCAAATCTCCACAAAATGAAAAAAATTTCCAATCCAAAAAGAAAATTAACATCCCTAACCAATATAATCCAAATTTCGGGATGTTACATTTTATATAAATGCTATCTTAGTATATAAATGAGTAGTATTATTTATTTGTTTACGGGAGCTTTATAGTTTCATAAAAATATCTAGAAAATAATGTAAAGAGTGAGTTTTGAACCTAGGTTTAAAAAGGGTCGAGAGACAGTTTTGCCACTAGGCCATTTTTTTTATACTTTTGTACTTTAGTTTTGTATGTATATATTATATAAAGAGCATAAAGTTTAGGAGAGTGCTCGATCCCCCTAAGCCTATACTAAATCTGTTGGTTTATTGAACCATGCATAAAGGAAAGGGTAGAGAGCATATGACCTCATAAAATTTGATTTGTGTACATGAAATCGAAAGGAAATTTGTCAAAAAAAAATCTTATGGACTCTTTTCAAATATACTAAAATTATCAAAATTCTTTACAAATATAATAAATTGTCACGGTCATATGTTATTGATAGACAACAAAAGAATTTGATAGACATCTCTCAGTGTCTATGTGTGATAGACAACAAAAGAATTTGATAGAGGTTAGGGTCGCCTCCTATGGAATCTTAGGTAGACTCTCTAGAGTGTTCACTAAACTGGGATACAGGTGCCAAGCTTTAAAGAATAGGCTTTCGAACTACACGTTAGAAATGTTGTGTGTGAGATGTTAGAAGTAGAATTTAAAACAAAAAATTACTCTAGTATAACCTAACTCATATACATTACGTAAAAGTTCAAATCGTAAGACACCCTTGCTAATGCACAATATTACAGACTGATATTGCTCAATGAAAAACGTTTATATATGTTTTTTAAAAATTTTGAGTGGGGGTTGTCAGTGAAAACTGCTAATAAACTATCTTTTGAGAGTCACACATTGGTAAATTTTGAAAAGGGAAGTCCTTTTAAATACTCCCACTTTTCAAATGGGTTTTGGCCTCAAGAGGTACCCATGTTTTTTAAGGGGTGAGGAGTTAGACCAATGGGATTATAGTGGTCTTTCCATGCACACTGCCATCGTCCGTCTAGGCAAGTGAGGTGAGGAAGAAAATAATTTAATTGGCTTAAAATAAAAAATATTTATTATTATGTTTTACTCTTCCTTTATCACGAACTGATAGACCGGTCTTCTCGCATAACGCATTCAACGCCACCCCTCCACGTGTTACGCACAATAAGGATGCATTTTTGTGGAAGACCGTACGTTCCATTTCTATGGTTGTGGCATGAAGGCCTATAAAAGCCTCTGCACTCTTCTAAAAGAAATTATCACAAACACAAAAAACTTCTCCTTTCTCTCGTCTCTTCTCTACATTTGCTTTCTCCTCTTTACATTTTTATTGTATTGAGCAATATAATACAAATCTGAAAAGATATTTTGCTTGGACGATCATTTTTTGTGTAGACCTGTAGTATATAATTTTTTTTGGTTGTTTTATCTTGGAGACGGTGTGGTAACTTTTATAACTGCTTGCACAAACAAGGACAGAGCCGCGAAACGTCTTAAAGAGAGTGAGCTCCATGAATCAACTGTTAACGAGTTTTTGTTATTCACGATCGGACATTCCTACAGCAACAAAATCAATTAACTGACATATGTTATATTTGGTATATATGTCTGGCATATATGTCAACTAATATACTTTTATATATTTGGTATATAAATTAATAGGTTATAAAATCGATATATTAAATTTATCTATCAACAGGTGCTAAATGTATTTGCTATTATTCGTGTGAACTTAACTTGAATTCTTATTCATTTGTTAAAGAGTATTTATTTTTCTAGTATATTATAAACTAACATATAACGCTTCAAACTTATATGGTTGATAACTATTTTGAAGCTATATGTTGATAAAATAAGGATATACGTTACACTTAAAATTTTATTTTGAACCAATTTTGATCTACTTTTGATTTACCTGAAGGAATGAATTTAAGAAGTATTAACATCCCTCCTAATGATACACCGAATGTTATACTTGAAAAACTATACTAACAATATACCAATATAATACTTAGTAGTTTATAATTTGAAGAATGAAAATATATATTATTGATGCACACACTAACGGTTAATGTAATTTGTTATTATAATTTGTTAAGTTATTAAATCTTGTTTGGATCTTTGGTCTATATTTAGTTCTCTTCTCTTCTGTATATAAATACTCATACACTTTACTCAAGTAATTAAGAAATCTGAAATACGACAAAATTACATATGGTATTAGAGCCCTCACATAAAGTTTAGCGTCTACCCCACATCTGAATCTCACCATGACAGAGACCAAAACCCAGATAGCCGCAAACACCAGTATCCAAATCCCACCGATATCCTATCTTTGATCCCATAAATCCCAGCCGCACCACCTACACCCACTAAAACCACCCAGTCGGCAAACACCAAAAGCACCCACCAAAACCAGTTATCTGGTCGGCAAACACCAAAACCACACAATGAAACACTTCCACAGTCGGCAACCAACACACATGAACCCAACCACAACCGTGAACTCAGCCGCCCCTAGAACCCAACCAAAACCCACATACGTGCACCGAATCGCCATTGTCACCGTAAACCCATCCGCAACCTTGAACTCAGCCACAATCCCTCACATCAAAACAGCCACCAACATAGATGTCACATCGAAACCTAACCAACGCTCACATTTCTTTTAGTAATTAGACGATACATACATATATACATACATACATACATATATACATACATATATATACATACATACATATTTATTTATTTATTTCTATAGCGTGTTATTGTTGTCATCTGTTAAAATTGACCGATGGAAAAAGTGGATGTATTTGGATCTATCAACACCATGCTTCATTGCACAAACTACATCCCCTAGGCCCATCAAATGGAGAGCTTTTTGATTCGTCGAAAGTTATGGCGAACTGTAACATGAGACCCTACTGATAGACGATCCACTACAAGTTATTGCTTTCCACTACAAGTTATTGCTTTCATTCAGGGGGTTCTCTCATTCTCGAAAGTAGTAAAAAACAAATTATTGTCTCCTATTTCCGTATGAGTCTGAATACCGTGCTTATCGTGCTCTTGTTGATGCTACTTTTGAGGTTATCTAACTTCTATTGATATAGGGGACTCTGCCACTCTTCATCATTGTGACGATATAGTGCTATTCAGGCTGCTCACAATTGTTTTTTTCATGAGCGAACAATAACATGTTTGAGTCCTAACTTTGTGGGATCAGATAAATATCCATAATCTGCAAAACCAACTAAATCAAAATTTTATTTATTTGAATAAAACAAACACAGATCGTTCCTCGGAGATAACGGAGTATATGCTTAATTTCATTCCAATGTCTTTTTGTCGGAGAGGAATTGTATCTAACTAAAAAATTTACTAAAAATGCAAATACATGAGTGCATCAATTGCACTAAGGTATGGTACTCTAAACCAAAAAGTTCTTCAGTATCTTCTCGAGATTGAAATATATCTTTCTTAACGAACTTGCAGTGGAGTGTTGAGTGTTCAATGGATGTGCTTTATTCCTATAAAATCTTTTAAAAACTTTCCTATATAAGTTGACTGATCACCAAATATTTCATTTGTTGAATGTTCAATTTGCAAGCCAAGCAAAAATTTTGTTTTTCCGCGATCTTTCATCTTCATTTCTTTCTTAAGATATTCTATTACTTTTGAAAGCTCTTTAGAAGTTTCAATTATATTTAAATCATCAATATATACAGTTATAATAACAAATCCTATCTGTGATTTTGATATTGTTGAAATTACGTTATCTTATTTTGCTTAAATAAGGATCATTTGGGTATTTTATGCATCTATTCCATGATATTGTAGGTGTTGAGCTTAATTCGGGCCATTCTAGGCCATAATCTTTATTTTGGGACTAAATGAACACAATTGGGGGTTTATAGCGTGAACAAAGAAAGAAAATTGAAGTTAGCTTGTTGAAGGCATGGTGTCGCAGCGCATGCGATAGAATGGGGCCTTTTCGACCATATTGCACAACGCCACAATGCTATGAAGGTGAAAAGAGGAAGGACGCGCATGCAAAGCATGGCGTCACGACACTGCTACATGTTTTCGTTTAAACTACATAGTCGCTAGCCCTCGGGATATACACTTTTTTAGAGATTCTTAAGAGAGAACTAATTACACTCTTTTGATCTTTTCAATTGAAAACTTTTACTTGTTATCATTGACGGTTTTGATGATGTATCATAGCTAAGGTACACTTTTCTAGCTTGAGTCGTTAGGATACTTTCTCTATTTCTTTGTTTGCGACCCTTTGAACTTGTATTTATGTAAATGATGATTTGATTTTGTTTTAATCATTTTAAAGACAGATTAACGAACACTTGTGGATGTATGTTTATCGCTTGAATTGGTATGCAATATTGTGGCACTCGATTGCATAGTTTTTCTAGAAGCAAAGAGTTGAGTTAGTTTACAATTCTAATTAATTAGAAGAATATTGATCTAACCGATCTAGGATCAAATCAATAGAATAATTAGCTAAGTGCTTGAAAGTTATTTGTTCACCCAACTTACCTTAGATCTTAATGCGATTAATATTAATTTGAATCTTGTATGCTTTTCATTGGTTCAATTAGTACCAATTAGTTGCTTAGGACAATTTGGTTAGTGTTTCTAATTAAATTAGTTGGAATTTAAAATTAAAATCTAGTATTGAAAATGTCATGATCCAACAAATCGAAATAAGGAGTTTCGTTTGGACCCAAGCTAGGCTTTCTTTAATTGATTCACATTTATGATTTTCTTTGTTTCATGCAATTTAGTTTTCTTGCAATTCAAAACAATATCAAACCTCCTCCCCCCAGTTACCTTAAATGAAAATTATTTGGTTTGAGAACTTTACGTGCTCCTTGAGTTCGATTTGAACTTACCCCTAAGACTAGTATTTTCTGTATGATTCGGTATTATACTTGACACGGATTTGGACGACGAAATTCGCCTGTCATATTTCTTTATAAAAACGCAGGGACATATTGGATTATGTTGATATCCTTCTTTCAACAAATATCCACTCAGCCGATTATACCACATTGGTCCTGAATTTTTCAATCCATATAGTGATCTCTTTTAACTTTATTGAAAATAGTTATCGAGAACTTGATTTATATGTTTCAGGTATCTTAAATCCTTTTGGGATTTTCATATAAATATCATTATTAAGAGATTCATATAAATATGTTGTGGCTACATCCATAAGATGCATGCCCAAATTTTCATACAAAGTCAAGTCAATTAAAAATCTCAATGTGATTGCATCCACCACTATAGAATAAATCTATTCATAATCAATAGTGGGTCTTTATGAAAAGTCTTGTGCATCTAATCTTTCTTTATATATTGTGACTTCATTATTTTCATTTCTTTTTCTCACAAATACCTTCTTGTATCTCACAAGTTTGGCACTTTGTGATATTTGGACTACTCGTCCAAAAACTTGACATTTTTAAAGTGAGTTTAATTCTGCTACAATTTATTCTTTCCATAAAGACAAATCTTGTCTCTGCCAATATTCTTCAACAAATTTTGGTTGAGGAATTTCATTTTCAGATATATCAAAAGCAACAATATATTCAAAAATGTTGTCAACAACTACATTAGCTCGATTCCATCTTCTTCTTTTTTTCTGTCATGACATAGTTTATCAAAATCCTATTATTATCCTCAGTTGTTTTATCTTCTTCAATATTCTTGTGAGGAGTCAAATTTTGAATTTGTTCTGGAACATTCATATTCTTAATCGAGTTATTGACTCTCTTTCTTTTTCAAAATTTCTATCTTTTGTACCCCATTGGTTTACCACGCTTCAGGCGTGTTCCAGATTCATTAATGACAACTTTTTGTGTTGGGATATCCATTTTCGATGGAACATTTGAATCTGGTAAATGTTACTTTATTACTTTCTTTGCATTTACAAATGAATTATTATTATTTTTCTATATTATGATAACTGATTTTCTATATTATTTTTCAAATGAATTATTTTCTGAACTTTAAGTTCAAATTGATCTGTATGGGGATCTAATGAGACAATAATGATGCATTCCATGTAATTTCTGTAACGCCCCGGGTTTTTAACCTTAACCCAAGGTCGTTACATAAGTAAAAATCATTGAAATCCATTTTAGAAGAGTAAGCAAAACAAAACGAAAACTTTAATTTAATCCATATTAAATAATAAAGGATTTCCAAAACGTTTAATCAATCAAACAAATGGAAAAGATAAGAAAAGAACCTAGACAGGATCCCTAAAATAGTTTTCTAAACCAAAAATTTTTACGATAAAAAAAACAACAAAAAGTTTACTCTCTAAGAAAACAAATGCCAAATAACTATATGCGGAAGCAAATAGGTCTCCTGGTCCCTCCTGATATGGTCACTGGTTCTACTTACCCCTCGCCAGTCCATTCTTACCTTTGCCTGAAATAAAACATAGAAAGGATGAGTATAAATACCCAATAAGGAAAACCACTACAGACTCCACTGGGTGACCGTTAACTTCCCCTAATGGCTTGTACTTTACGACACACAGATGGGTGGTTGAGTACTGACAAATATGTCGGAACAGGCCTCGTACAGACCCCCTTCACGACCCTGTCAAAGCAAATCGCCACATGGGCTTGCCCTCAGAACGAACGTCGGAACAGGCCTCGTACAGACCCCCTTCACGACCTTCAGTGACGATACGCCACACAGGCTGGTCGACAATACGCCACACAGGCTAGTCGACGATACGCCACACAGGCTAGTCACTGGCTAGTCAGTATCAAGTCGCCGTACGACTTGAAAACTGACCTATCGTTTCTCACCAAGTACAAAATCATTAGGTAAGTTAACAGAAACCGTATCCAATTAAATCCAATACAAGCATTGTGATCACAATAACCAAACATATCTCATGCAGTAGATAACACATGTAAACGGTAAAACAAATCATGCAGAATCCATACAGATTTATAAACCAGATAAACCCGAAGCCAACGCCCTAATGCAGGCACAGAAACCATCTTGCACACTTTATACACCAAAGGCGTAGATTCGGTAGAAGTAATCCTTACCTCGAGTTACAGAGTTTCCCCTAATCGAATTTGCCTTCCAAATGACCCTAATCACAGAAACATTAATTAATAATTCTTCCCAAAAGAAATATTAATTCTACCCCTTCGGTAACCAAACTCAAACTCACCAGCAATCCAACAATGAGCAGTGGCAGCGGAGACAAAAAGTGACAGAACACGGCTTGGTGGATTGGCTCGACGGCTCAGCTCGGCTCGGAATGAGAAGTGGTTGCACACGGCTCGAGAAAGGGAGATCGACTTGGGTGAGGCGCGAACGTACGAGGTGGCTGGCGGACGGAGATGGCGTCGCAGCTTGCTGTCGGCTCGGGCGCAGAGCTGTGCGTGGAGCGACTTGCAGACGCGCGCGGCTGGGCTTGGCGACGAAACGAATTGGAGATTGAAGGCGCGGCTTCGTGAATCTGAGCGTGGAGGAGACGCTTGCGGATTTGACGCGCTAGACACACGTGGAGCGAAACGGAGCGGCACGGCTTGAGATATGAATCGGCTTCCGTTGATCTGGGCAGCGGTGTGGCTAGGTTAGCGGCTGGGCGCGGGGCTGTGCAGCGGTGTCTGACGAAGACGGAGAGGGTTGCAGCTTCCTTGGCTGGGTGCGATGCGAGACGGCGGCTGCGAGCGGACGGCGTGGCTTCGGCGGCGATGGAGAAATCATGGCGGCGGCTAGGGTTTTTCCAAGAAGGAAGATGGAGAAGAAGATGGTTGCACGGATACCAATGCTCATTAAATAAATAATAATAATACTAATAACATTATTATTACTTTTATTATTATTATTACTTTCCCTCTTTTCCTTTTCCAAATTCCCAAAATTCTCTCTCTTAAATAAACTCTTTCTCTTTCCTCATTTAATTCCAATTTCCTCTCTCTTCTTTAAAACCACCTTTTCTTTTATCCAACCACAATTAAATCAAAATCAACCAAATACTAATATTATTTTAACAAATAATACAAAATTTAAATCCAACCTAACATCCTAAAATTAAAGTTTCACCAATAACAAAAGATAATTGACAAATAAAATTTCAAATTACCTTAAAATTTGGGATGTTACAATTTCTTTTTCCAACTTCTCAATTCCTCCCACTAATGTTGAAAAATTTATCTCATTAAAATGACAATCAGCAAATCGTGCTATAAATAGATCAGTTGTCAGGGGTTTAAATTAATAATTGATGGAGAAACAAATTCAACATATATTCCTAACTTCCTTTGAGAACCCATTTTAGTGTGTTATGGTGGAACAATTGGAACATATACTACACATCTAAAAATTCTCAAATGAGAAATATTTGGCTCATGGTCATATACTAATTTGTAATGGTGAGTACGTATGATGTTGGCCTAATACGCACAAGTGATGTAGCATACAAAATAGTATGTCCTCATACATATGTAGGAAGCTTAGCTCGCATAAGCAATGGTCTAGCAATTAACTGCAAATATTTATAAACGATTTTGCTAAATCATTTTGTGTATGAACATGAGCTACAAGATGTTCAACACTTATTTCAATTGACATACAATAATTATCAAAAGCCTTAGTTATACATTCACCAATATTAATAAGACGGATCAAATTGATTGTATAATCAGAAAATTGTGCTTTTAACTTAATTATTTAAGTAAGTAACCTCGCAAATGCAAAGTTTCGACTTGATAATAAGCACATGTGTGATCATTTGCTAAATGCACATTAACACCATGAAATACTTAAATGGTCAACATGGTGGGTTAATATGTCCCATATATCACCATAAATTCGTTTTTAAAATGTACGTGATTGAATTCTCACTTTAGCTAGTGATGGTTTAACTATTAATTTGCCTTCAAAGCAAGCATCACATGATAATTCATCAGATTGAAGAATCTTCTGGCTATTTAATGGATGTCCATGTCAATTTTCAATAATTCTTCTAATCATTATACACCCTAGATGATCCAACCGATTATGCCAAATTGTAAATATGTTTAGATTCATGAACTTCAGGTTCATTGCTACGTATGTTTCAATTACTCATATATGAGTATAGTATATCTAGAAGATAAAGTAGACAACTTTTCTAGTGTACGTTTTTTCATTTGAGACAGTAGATATCATACAAAGATATTCTATCTCGTTCTTTCTATCTTCTCAATATGATAATCATTGCAACACATATCTTTAAAACCCATTAGATTTCTCTTTGATTGACTAGAGAACAATGAATTATATCAATTGTGAATTTTGTTCATCTAGATAAAATAATATTTGCTTTTCCAAATCCTTCAATTAAGTTTGCAGAACTTGATATTGGATTGACTTTTGCTTCCAGCATTGTCAATTTAGAAAAATATTTTTTACTTGTCAATATTGTATTTGTCGTAGTTGCATTGTCTGTCAATTTTTTGTTCAAGAGATTCAAAAATCTACCACATCCAAATTTGTCATACTAGATGCGTCAAATATATTATTGCTATGCAAAATCTGCTTTCACATTTTTTTTCTTGTAGAGCTTTTCTTTTATGATCATCATTTCGTGTGGTTCTTTTGAAATTTTGATGATTATAACGAAAACTATTTATTTTTTTCTTTACTGCGGTCACAACCTCGATCATAATTGTCAAATTCACAACATTGACTTAAGGGTATGAGATTGTTCAAGTTGGTCAAGATTCATGAAATTTTGTTTCTTTTGTCATTTCATATTCATGATTTTCCAATCAATAACTCGTTATTTAATTAGCCACGAGAAGACATTATATAAGTGCAAAATATTTTCAAAATAATTCTCTCTATGTTGCTACTATAGAAGCATATGCAAAATGTAGAATAATATTCTCTAACATATTGATTTAAATTTTGGAGTGTCAAGTGCATCCATTTATAACGAGCTTTAGAAACAATAGTTTCTTTCTTATGATCATATGTTTATGGCATCTTGGTGTATTTTTGCATCAAACATTCATGATAAATAATTATTAGTAGTAGTATCAAATACTAGAAATTGTAATTTTGTAATATTTTTCAAGGTAACACTATTACAAAATATTGTAATTATATTAGAAATTTAATATCTATCAAACATATCTTTAGCAGAAAAAATGATAGTCGTTCTGATAACTTGTTGTAAAAATGAAGCACAACAAAAACACGAATATCGAAAAAAATATATTATTAAAATAAATAAAATATAATATAGTTTCATGGATTTCTCTCCGATCTTTTCTTGTGCAACAAAAATCACAAAATCTCACCATTTATAGAACTTGTGGCATGTGGTTAAGAGGACATTAATCTTATACAAATTTGTGACACGTGGATAACATGTATAAGAACATACGGTCTTTGATGGGGTGTGCATTTATTTTTTCTAAATATTTATAATAAATGATAATAGTTTATATTTGGTACATGACAAAATTAATGGAATTAATTTTCTTTAAAAAAAGACATTAAACCCTAAACCAAACTGATAAAAGGAATAATATAACTCCATATTAAAAAAATAATAATAACTTCCACCGTAACACAGTAAAAATATATATTTATATTAATTTTTTCTTTGAGAAACAAGATTAATACACATGAATATGTCGAATTAAACAAAGAAAAAGTAGAAAAATCGAAAGAAAAAAAAAACTACAAATAGAATGTGGGGGAGGACATTTGTATATTAATCCAAATAAACAAAGTTTGACGTTTTAACTCATAATGATCTCCACTCGTGAACCAAAACATCTCTATTAATCGGGTTGTCTTTCAAATAGATTCCACCGTCTTTAGCCGTCCAAATACAATTATACTTATAACATTTATAAAATAGCCAAATCGATTTCCTCTCAACCCAAAATGCCTCAAATGACACAGACTCTGCATTTGGCTTCTGCAAGTAACACCAAAACAACGTTGTATCCCAAAAGTTTACCTTAAAATTCCAATTGAATTCCGTTCCAACCCTAAGATTTATTTTGCCTAGATCATCATCTTTGGATTGACAGTGAACAAACAAGTTTTGGTCGTTGCTTAGGCCATTCACAATATGGATATGCCATCTTTCCAGCCCGAGACCCTTCGTTGGCTTAACTATTGCCAAGGACAACACAAACAAGAAATAAAATACCAAAAACTGCTTTTTCATTGATCTCATCGTCTCCATTTACTTGGGATATTGCACTTGGAAAAGCACTTCGGTTTAGGGTTTATAAACGGGGATGTAAAGTGCAATGGATATATCCAAAGTTCATGTATATATGCTTTGAATGATGTGGCAATATAAATGCTGTCCGTTTGTAGAAATTAGTGGGTTATAAATTAATAAGTTGCCTAATTAAGGCTCTAATTTTTATTTAATTCCTTATATGTAGTCATGAGTCATTAGTCTCAAAACGATTGATATATAACAACTGTATTTAATTCTATTTAAAAAGGTTGAGACTTATTTTTGGTAATTAATTAATATACAATGAAAACAGTGGTAGTGGTAAATATTTGTAAGGTTGAAAGTTAATTTAATTTTAAAAGTAAATTTATGAGCCATTGTACTTTATTATTAATATTTTTTTTGTAACACAAGCAAATTAGCAAAACAAACTAAAAAGACTACATCAGAGTTACATCTATCGTAAACAACTCGGATAGAAAATAATAAGATAGGAAGTCTCGCACTCTTCTAAACTTTGAGATGCAAGAGACTATGCTAAAGCATTTTGACATGATAGAATAAACATGAGAGAAAGAGATAAAGTAAGAATAGTAGGTACCACTCCCACTATAATGACAATGAAGATGAACAAAAATTGATAGAAAAATAAGAGAATGTTTTACCCAATTTTTTTCTTGGATTCTTCTATTGGATCATTTTTGTTCCTCATTGGATGGCTCATTTATTATCTTCTACTGTTTGTCTTCAAATTTGTTTTCTAGTTCATTTACATTTGATTTCCTTTTTTAAAACTTTTTTTATACACATTCTTCGAAAAGAAAAAAACAAAATCTTCCAGATCCAAGATAGAAAATCATAACATTATGGGCCTGTTTTGGGCCTTCAAGTGGGCTATATAGCTCAATCAAAGTTTGGTGCTCTCCAACTGCTTTTAAGGTCAACGCAAAATATTAAGATTTACTTTATACAAATACAAAAAAATATAAATTTATAATTATAAATATGACAAAATCAAAAAAATGAAATAAATTATTTGTATTAAATTGTCAAAAATATCCATACTCCTAATAAATCTTTCACATTCCAATTACAATCATCTTAAAATTCAAAATACCCTATCATTAAAACACTATTCCCCAAACACACTATCATTAAAACATTATCCCTCAAACACATCATCTCAACTCACACTTTCCAACAACCTACCCAACCCCATAATTTTCTTAAGCTCCAAATACTTTCCAAGTCAACTTGTGAACGGCTACACAGATCAGCACGGCTAGGCTAGCAGCAACGCAAATCGAGGACCAGCAGACAAGAGATGACATGTAATGCCCCGAATTTCAAAACCAAACCCGACCGTTACTTAACTAAAACAAGTGAAAATCAAGCTTAAAAGACAAAAGTAAAACAAGACATCAGCTTTCAATTAATTAAAAACAAAGTTTTAAACCAGTTCCAAAACAAAAACTTTCACATAAAAGAAAAAAAAAAAGGAAAATCGCCTAAACGAGATCCCAAAAATAGTTTTCTAAACCAAATAATCGACAATTAAAACTAAAATAGTTAAGCGTAGAAATGCCAAAATAACGTAAAGCGGAAGCAAAAAGGTCTCCTCGTCCTCTCTGGTATGGTCACTGGTTCTTCTTGTCCATCGCCGGTCCCTTCTTACCTTTGCCTGAAATACAACATAGAAAGGATGAGTATATAATATACCCAGTAAGGAATCCACTATTAATCCCACTAGGTGGCCGTTAACTCTCTCTAATAACCCATACTTTACGACACACAGTCAAATGGTTTAGTAGGAACGGTCATGTCGGAGCAATACGCCACACAGGCTTGCTAACCGACCCTGCCAGAACAATACGCCACATAGGCTTGTTAACTGGCCATGTTAGAGCAATACGCCACACAGACTTGCTAACTGACCCTGTCGGAACAATACGCCACACAGACTTGTTAACCGACTCTCGCGACAATACGCCACACAGGCTTGCAAACCGTCCACCCCAAGTACAAGTCATTAGATAAAGTTAACAGACACCATATCCAACATTTAAATCAATAAACATAGTGATCACAACATTTTTAATCCTCATACATCAGATGACACTATTCAACTCACAACAAGCCATGCCTAATCCAAACAACAAAAATAAAAGAACCCGAAGTTAACACCACAGTATGGACAAAATAACCATCTTCCCCCCTTATTCGCCAAAGGCATGGATTCAGTAGAAGTATTCCTTACCTGGAAATCACAAAAAATTTCTAGACGAGTAGCCTCCAATAGACCCTAAACACACAAGAACTTTAATTACTATCTTCCTCGTCTAACTCAGGCACGACGCGAATGGAGAGGAGCGGAGCTGGGCGATGGCGGCAGCTATGGAGTGTAAGAGGGAGGCGACTAGGATTTTTTCCAAAGAAGAAGATGGAGAAGATGATGTTGCACGGTTTGCAACGCGTTTAAAATAAATAAATAATAATAATAATAATAATAAAATATTATTATTATCCTCATTTATATTTTATATTTTTTTTTATTCCAAATCTATACCTTTTTCTCTTTCTTCTTTAAAACTCCCCATTCCCCTCTCTCCTCATTAAAACCACCTTTTCTTTTTCTTTCCCCATCCACACATAAAACAAAAGCACACAAAAATAATTTTCACACTTTAATTCAAAATTAACTCATTACAAACATCCCAAATTAAAATTTAACCAACCAAAAGTAGTAAGATAATTGATAAATAAAAAATTTACAAATTACCTTTTAATTTGGGGTGTTACATGATAGAACGACATGCGGCAAAATTCGGATCGAAGGAAGACGCACGGACGATAAAGGGCAACGTTCGAGACAATCTTCGATAAAAGGCTCGTCCAACAACGACTTCGTACACGGAGGACGGTGTTCGAGGCGGTTGACAGGGGAGATTAAACTTCAATGGTAGTTGCAACGACTGATCCATGAGGAAGAAGATGTTTAGTTTTTTTTTTTTTTTTATCTTTCACACATAACAATAAAACCCCAAAACATATTTATTATAAATAATAACAATAAATAATTATTATTTATTTCTTTTCCTTTTTTCAATAATATATATATATATATATATATATTAAAAATCTACATTTTTTCTTCTTTTTCCAAATAAAATCAAATAATTAATAATATATTTTTTCTTTATTTCTCCCAAATAATTCATCCAATCATACGAATTTAAATATATTTGTTTAATAAGATATAAAGATATAACGTAAAAAGATATTTCAAAACGAATTTAAAATTTAAAAATGTTAGATGTTAATTGATAATCAACAAGATACAACTAATAAAATATATTTAATATTAATTAAAGATAGATTGAGAAAAAGTAAATTCAGTAAAAATATGAAATACCTCATATTTCATGGGATATGCTCCAAGATAATTAGAGATTAATTAAACATAAGTAAATGTTTATTTAGAAAACTAATAACATATATTAAAGATTTATTATATGTTTATTTATAAAACTAATAAGATTCATGAAAAATAGGAAAATCCAGTTGGATTGCCGATTTCATTCTCCTAATCAGTTATCTTAATTTTTCTAACAACTTTATAAGAAATATTTGTATTTCACAAAATCTGTGGCAAGATAATTAGATATTAATTAAACTTAATTAACCTGAACTAGACATAGATAAATTTGAATTGAGTGTAGATAATTCCTCCAATCATACGAATGTAAAATATTCGTTTAATAAAACATAAAATTATAAGGTCAAAAGATATTTCAAAACTAACTTAAAATTTAAAAATGTAAGATATTAAATCAGTGATCGAGAATAAAACGTATAACTAATAAAATATATTTAATATTAATTAGAGATAGATTTAGGAAAAATAGATTCAGAAAAAATAGGAAAATGCAGTTCAATTATCAATCCCTTATGTTTATTTTTCTAACCACCTAATGTAAAATACCTCATATTTCACGAGATTTTCCTGCAAGAAAATTATTGATTAATTAAATTTAATTAAATGTTTATTTAAACAATAATAACTGTAATACTCTAAATTTTTAACCTTAACCCGAGGTCGTTACTGAAATAAAAACTAGAATTTAAAACCAAACTCAAGAAAATTTCAAATCATTTTATTAAAGAAATTTATAAAGAAATGTCAAAATCATCTTTATGCAAAAAATCAAATAAATAAATCAATAAAACAATGTAAATCTATTAATGTTCGTGTCCTAATTAAAACATGCAACTTTCGTAAGAAAAGAAAACTAAAAACTGCTCATCAATTTGAAAAACATAAAATCACGAAGACTGCAGCAGAAACATTGGTTAATCTAGTCTCCGATGGCATAGTCATGATCTTTCCTGTCCGTCGCTGGTTTTCTCATACTTACCTGAAAAATAAAGATGAAAAGGGTGAGTATTAAAATACTCAGTAAGGGATGCACTACTGGGCCCACTAGGTGAACTGTTAACTTCATATTAAACCTATACCACTTGTGAACCCGTCCCACAAACGGAGTACAACATGACCAACAGCTACCATAGTCCCAAAACATGCAACCTTAGTCCATAACATTCATAAGCACCATATGAAGTTTAATTAAAAATGAGAACTACAATCACCTCACACCTCTATCCTGTTTTATGATTTTTTTTTCATAGCAAATGTGACGCCCTGAAACCCGAGGTCGTCACTTGAATAAAACATTTATTTTAAAATCAAAAGCATACAAAGTTTGACTCATTTTAATAAACAAACAATTTTAAAACATTCTTAGGTATAAAACAAAATGTTTCAAATAAATAAATAAAAATGATTTAAAATAATTTAGTCGGGGTCCCCTAGTCAAAACATAAAAACAACTTGCAAGTTTGAATAAAAACCATTTAACAATCGTTCAACATTCTAAAAACATGAAACGAAAACAAAAACTGTAGAAAAGCATTCAGTCATACTAGTGTTAATGAGCATTGTCACGAATTCCTCCTATCCTTCACCAACTTCCTTTTACCTATGCCTAAAAAAATAAACATGGAAAGGGTGAGTATAAAAAATACCTAGTAAGGGACCCACTACTGAGCCCACTAGGTTAACTGTTAGCTTCCTATTAAATTGTACTCTACGACACACAATCAAATGGTCTAGTAGGAACATCCATACAACCCAATGTCAGGGTTGTCCTAGCAAACTTGTGGGACCACAAGCAAAAGCAGCTATCGTCCCATATACGTTATACAACATGGCTAATAGATAAAGTTAACAGCTACCATAGCTCCAAAACATGCAATCTTAGTCCAAAACATTCATAAGGACACATATGAAGTTTAATTCAAAAAAATGAGAACCACAATCACCTCACACGTTTCTCTTGTTTCACGATTTTTTCATAGCAAACCATAAAGACATATCGCCACACAACCTCATTGGTTTTATCATAGCAATCCGTTCTAACAGACAGTCACGTAACCATTCAGTCCATCTCAACATAGTTAACCCATCACCAACAGCTAACTCAGGAGTTAGTCATTTCGGTTAACTCAACCCATAATCATCACCAGCAGTTAACTAAACCATTTAGTTAACTCACCATATAGTCACTACTAAAAGTTAACTAATCCTTTTAGTTAACTCACCATATAATCACTACTAAAAGTTAACTAATCCTTTTAGTTAACTACTCACATTACCATCACTACAGTTAACTAAGACATTTAGCTAACTCACCACATAAATCAGTATCAAGCAGCTCGTTAGATAACAAAACATGTCATGTGAGTTGTACCACTCAGTTAAGTTTGACATACGAGTTATGGATTTATACTTAATAACCCGTTTATCACTCAAACCATAAACAGACTGTTCAACATAAGCATATCATCGAGTTCACTAGGTGACCGTTAACTCCCTATTAACTTGTACTCTACGACACATAGTGAAATGGTTTGGTAGGAACGCCCATACAGTCCAATGCCAGGGTCGTCCTAGCAAACCTGTGAGACCACATGTAAAAACCAATGTATCATCAGGTCACGTGCCACACAGTAGTGAACCCGTCCCACTATAGAGTACTAGAAGTGACCCATACACAACAACAACACCTACCCTAGTCAAACATATAACACTAGCCGTAGTCATGTTTTTAGGTATCATATTGTCATAAGGCAGTACAACACATGCTAGTTATTATGCACAAAAATAGTTATACCATAGGATACAACGTCCACACAACATGTATAACCTAGGTAACATCATGCCAGTCATTATGCATAATAATAATAACTATACTATATGTTACAAAGTCCACACAACATGTATAACATTAGTAGCATGGCATCAGTCGTTAAGCATAACAACAACTTTACCCTATGTTACAAAGTACACATAACATATATAACGTAGGTATCATTGTCCCATACATTATGCATAACAACAACTATACCCTACGTTACAAAGACCACACAACATATATAACATAAGTATCATTGTCCCAATCATTATACATAACAACAACTATACCCTACGTTACAAAAACCACATAGCATATATAACATAGGTATCATTGTCAAACATTATACGCAACAACAGTACAGTTCAGTTATGCAATCTCATAAGTATTCATACACAACGATATTTTTCTAAAAGTATCGCACACATCAATAATATCACAACGGTATCTGCAAATCATGAAAGTAACACACATAAACCGCACCAACTTTAATATTCATACACACCAAGAGTTGGGGCGCAAGAAGTAGGGAACCCCTTACCTCAAAACCGATTGGAGACTGGAATCACACCAAAAAGATCCTCGAAAAATCACCCTAAACATAGGAATACGAACAGTAAATCCTGATGGCTAAACTAAGAAAGACAAAGAACCTTTATGCCTTTAATCAAAACTTACCCAAAGTTTGCTCGAAATCCAACGAACAACGCCCAACGATGCTACAACTTACTCTAACAATTCGCTCCTTAAACAACGGTAGGTTCCTTAATTAATCCAAAATAATTTTCTAAACATAACGGTAATGAGTATCCAAAATCTCCAAAAGAACGATTCACAAGAATCTTACAGCACTTACCCAATCTTCCAAGAAAAGGCGACAAAACTCGGCTTGGTGGCGGCGCAAGTTAAGGACAACAACGGCGTGGAACGTCAGCTCGAGGACTAGAGTGTGGCATCGATGTGACATGCGCCGTCGCAGAGTGGACCTGGAGCGGCAGCGTCGTTTGGGCGAGAATCGGCACGAATCCAACGCAGTGGAAGACAAAAGGAAGCAGGACGTGAGCTTTAGCGTGAGAGACAGATCCGCTGGCAGCATGCATAGAAGTAGGGCGGCGCGAGAGATCCGGCGCGGGCTGGCACTGTCTGAGTGGGAGGCCGACGACATCGTCAGCTCGTAGTCAGAGAGGTAGATCCGGTGCAGATCTTGAGTGGTGCAGAGAAGACACACGCGACTCGCGGTGTTGACGACTCAACGAAGCGACAGGCAGATGACGTCATCGGGTAGGGAGGAACATGCGGCAGTGCAAAGAGAGAGAGATGCATGGCGGCGTCGAGGAGGAGGTACCTGAAGCGAAAGAGAAGAGAAAAAGAAGGAAAAGAAAGAGAAGGAAAAGAAGGAAAGAGAAAAGAAAAGGGAAAAAGATGAAAAAGAAAAAGAAAAAGAGAAAAAAAATAATAACAATAATAATATATTAATATTAACATCATTATATTCATTTCTTTTCCAATTTCCTTTTTTCGAACACCAACTAAACCAACTAAAACGCAAATAAAGGAGTAAAAGAAAAAGTCCAAAAAATAAAATTACCTCTAAATTTGGGGTTGTTACACATAACCATCACCAGTAGTTAACTAAACCATTTAGTGAACTCACCATATAACCATCACTAACAGTTAACTAAGCCATTTAGTTAACTCGGAACATAACCATCACTAACAGTTAACTAATCCACTCAGTTAACTTCTCACATAACCATCACCAACAGTTAACTAAGTCATTTAGTTAACTTACCACATAAGTTTGTATCAAACAATTCATCACATAACCAAACAAGTCATGTCAACGTATCACACAGTTAAGCTTAGCATACGAGTTATGCATTGATACTAAATAACTCGCTTATCACATAAACCATAAACAGTCAGTTTATCATAAGACATATCATCGAGCCCACTAGTTGACCGTTAGCTCTCTATTAACTTGTACTCTACCACACACAGTCAAATAGTTTGGTAGGAACGCCCATACAGCCCAATGCTGGGGTCGTCCTAGCAAACCTGTGGGACCACTTGCAAAAGTAGATATCGTCGGGATACATGCCATACAGACTTGTTAACCCATCCTACGGGATACATGTCACATAGACTTGTTAACCCGTTCCACAAACGAAGTACAATACAGTGAATAGCTAGAGTTAACAGACACCATCAATCCAACAATACCCACAATTAAAATGTAACGCAGTTACATCCATAACTCCATCCCACATAGTATAGTTATCATGTTTTACAGATTCCAAAACAGTAGGAAAGGGCATGCATAAACACCACAGAGTTAATTATATAAAAGTACCCAATCATCGTGCCACAAGAAAACAATGCAAAGCAGTTATTGCACAAGGCACACATTTAAACAACATTGTTACTTTGTACCCATAGAGTAGCACATGCATACAATTCAATCCCCTTCACTTTATGCATCTAAGGCATGGATTCTGTAGAAGCATTCTCTACACCTCCAATTTTAATTAATAATTTCTCCTTAAAATTATTGATTAAAATAACTTAATCTCGTCATCTAATTAGTTAATTCATCATATCACAAAATCAAGCAACTCAAATGTCACGTAAGTATTCTTACTGCCACCTAAATATCCTTGTCGAGGAACCAGAAGTAAGTTCATTACCTCAAGTGTCGTTAATCTCTTGGCTCGAAAATAAATCCTCAATTCCATCCATAAACATAACAATTTAATTAATAATTTTATCATAAAAATTATCAATCAAATTTATCCTTAAACACTTTAAAATAGTTCTTTAATCTTACCGATTGAACGCCGAAAACTTTTTTTCGATTCGTAGAAAAATTCTACGAATTAACTTGTCAAAAGCTTCGAATTCAACCTACACATAACCATTTACTTAACAATTTTTTTCCATAAAAATTATTAATTAAGTTTAACTTTAATCCTTGAATATCCAATCTTAACCTTATCAATTTCTTCGTCAAAAATCCAATCCAATTCGTAGAGAGACCTCTACGAATTAATTGCAATAGATAGCTCCCAAATTGACATTCAAAACCAATAATAAATTTAATTTAAACTTCAAACTAATCTCTCCAATAATTCTTTTATCAAACTTTAATATGTATCCAAACCCACATTAAAATAATGCCAACATTACCATCCAAAACTCACCCAACAGAGACAGCGGCACCACGACGGCTTAGATCTGATTGACGACGGTGCAGATAGAGCGGAAGCGTGTAGCAAGGTAGCTTGCAGAGCGGCTAGGAACGACGACGCGGCTGGCGTCGACTTGGAGCGAAGGGGATGAGCGGCAGTTTCTTGTCAGACGGAACATGCGGCTAGCTAAAGGGGTGCATCGGAATTCGACGGAGGGAGGCAATCAACTGCCCAGTGTGAAGAAGGGTTAGGGGGTTGGGCGGCAACGTGAGAGGGAAGAAAGAAGAAGAAAAAGTAAATTTTATTTTAACTTCACGCATTCCAATGCAATCCTCAGTAATTTACAAAATAAATATTATTATTAATTTATTATTAATAAATAATAATATTATTATTTTATAAATAAATAATAATAATCTTTTATTATTATTATTATTCCCAAATTTCCACCAAATCAAATATTTTTCCAGTCCAAATTAAATAATTAACATCCCAATCCAATATAATCCAACTTTTACTTAATTCATTAGAAATAAATAAATTTAAATTATCTCAAATTTTTGGGTTGTTACAAATAACATACATTAAAGATAGACTGAGGAAAACTATATTCAACAAAAGAAGGAAAATTCAGCTGGATTACGAATCTCATTTTCCTAACCGGTTATGTTTATTTTTCTAACCACCAGATATAAATACCCCATATTTCACGAAATTCTACTGAAAGATAATTTGAGATTAAATAAACTTAATTGAAATTAATTTGAAAATGCATTAAAAAATAGAGAACTATGTTAGAATCAAAATTTTATCTCTTTGTTCTGTTGATTTATAATTTATATTCAACACACACAAAAATACAGGGTAATTGACAAATACTGAGTAGAGTCTCATTTACCTTTAAAACAAATGTTGTATAAAATATAATGTAATAGAAACCTAGAAATAATTCATAAATAGGGGCAAAAATGGTATTTTGGAAAGTTCCAGTATCTTCGATTGTCGATTTTGCTATTTTTTTATTCAGAATGGATGTTGCTATTTTTCCAACCGCCCCCTTAAATTTTGTCATTCTTCCAAACTTTCCCTATTTTTAGTTGGAGCTTCAAGTGTGGGTTAAGAAACGAGTCAACTAGAAGAATAACATTTTTTAAGTTTCCATTTGAAAAAATGGCAAAACAAATTAAAAATAAAATAATTAGAAGTAAACAAAAGTCCATCACCTAACTTTATAGCCAAACAGCTACTTTCTACAACTAAAATAAATATAATTACGCTTTAATAAAACCTGCATTAAGAGACTAATCAATCACACTAACCAATACAATTTTGAAACAACCCTTCATCTTGAAGCACACATTTCCTTCATCTTCAAGCACGAAAACTCTTCATCTTCAGGCACGCAAACCCTTCATCTTCAATCATCACTACTATAAAAAGGGGTTTACTTGACGGTGAAAAACTATCAAGTAAGGGTTTACTTGATGGTTTTAAATCCGTCAAGTAATCCAGTGTCAAGAATAAGCATTTTTTGCTTGACAGTGAAAAACTGTCAAGAATAACAGTTTACTTGACAGTCATCTACTCTCAAGAATAAAGCATTACTTGACAGTTTTTCACTGTCAAGTAATCCACTGTCAAGAATAAGAAAAAGTTTAATTTTGACGGTTTTTTACTGTAAACAATTTGTTATTCTTGACGATTTATCACTGTCAAGTATGATGTAATTTTTTTTAATTTAAAATTTATTATCCTCATATAATTATACGTGTATTTGCACTTTTTTTCAGTCCTAAAATTTATTATCCTCGTATAATTAAACTTCCTACATTAATTAATTACTTCAAATTAAAGTATACAAACTCGACCTACCACCAACCCAAAACATAAATTAAATTAACCACTATAACATCATTAAAAATCATCGATAATATACACAAATGATGAAAAGGCATTATATATACACACTTACAATATTTTGCTAATCCTTTACAATATCAAATAGGTTACAATAATTTAAACCTATAACTTTACGGACATTTGTCTTCATAGCTTTCACCTTTCACTGTTTAACCAATCAATAGTAGTGGATACAACCAAGAGAGTTTTTTACTGCCTGTAGGAAACTGATGCAAGATCAAAATTCTATATAAACCAAAACCAGTAAGTATAGAAACGCAAAAATTAATAAATAGAGACACAGTTACACATGCATGCCAAAAGCCTTTACAACTTCATGAAGGAACTGATTAATAAGGTCATGCCTAATCTGTCAATATAAGAAATACTATTGTGAGGCAAGGGGGGAGGAGGAGCAGAAAAGAATATGATCCAAACATAAGAAAGGAGTATGTGGTACCATAGAGGAGAACTTGGTAACTGACGTGAATATACGAGCATAAAGGAAGGGACAACCATGAGGACCTACGAAAAAAAATGTTGATGTAATAATTTATTTGCAAAAATTTTAGCAATTGAAAATGATATAGGCATGAAAAGTTACTAATAGACATATCTTGAGTCAATACTTCCTCCAAGAAACTTTCCAATCCAATGTTTGTCACTCTAGAAGGCTGTAAAAATATAATGTGAAAATTTTAAAGTATTAGATAAGTCAATTGACATAACAATGGAGTAAACAAATAGAGTTTTTCAGATAATCTCTCCAAAAACAAATAACTTACAGGCATGCCAACTAAATGCTAGCATTATCTATTATATGCTTGATCAATGACTATTCAAAGGGCTTTGGCAACATAATACATTGGGCATTCCTCAATACTACTACAAATATTTTGCTAAAAGCACCATTTCAAAGACATTTACAAAAATACCTCAAACTCGAAGGTTCATTGCACTTTGATCTAACCAAAGTTCTCCATTTCTGCAGTCTTCAAAACAGAGGTAATAAAATAGAGGGTTGCAGAAAACTGGATTACCACAATAAAGGAGACTAGAGATCGCATAAAGTAGGAAGAAAGAAAAAAAAAAAGGCCAACAACATAAAAAATGAATATGCCATATAATATAGTCAAACAGAGGCCAAAAAGTAAGAATAAGTTATGGAAATCAACAATTTGCATTATTCAGAAAATTTTAGAACAGTGAATGTACCTAAGTCAGACTTTATTAATGAAGCATCTTGTCAATGTTAGACTTTATTATTACACTACAAACTGAGACCGCCCCATGTTTATGTAGGAATGAGATGTTAAATTCAATAAAAAAGAAATAAGCATAGACATACTAATGTAAGACAAGTGGTGTTCATTAAAAGAATTGCAAATGTCGTAAAATCGATTAGTAATAAACTGAAGACTACAAGCTATGATGAATTATTACCTCAACTATAAAAAATTATACTTACAACTCGAGGACACTACAAGCTATAAAAAAGTTCAAGCGAGTTTGTCTGATTCTAAAATTACTATGATGGATTATTACCTAAAGTACTCTTTTTCTCCTAAAGCTCAGTTGTCCGTCATGAATCTCATGCTTAAGGACATTTACAAGATCAATGGAATTGTCCCATGATTTCAGATGACCTGCATAATAAAGACTAAGCCTTAATCTGTGGATTTTAAACAAATTTTGAAAAAAAAAAAAGATTTCAGGTAGTTGTGAGGGTAAAAAGCATAAAAATACCTTCAGATTTTTAAGATGTAGACTCTGAGCCATTAAAGCCAATTATATCAGCTACAGTAACTCTACCCTGAAGAGATGGATACGAATTAGCACAAATGAAGCACTCCATTAAAATTTGTTCTAGTTATCTAATTCTAGGTAAAGCAAAAATCTTATTGGAAATTTGATTTCATGTTAATCAAGTTTCACAGTGACAAATAGAAGGTAACTAACCGTTGAATAAACAATATAGTATAAATGTACAGTTTAGATAACCTTTAGTGTATGAGAATCCCACCACCCCCAGTAAAAAGAATGAAATAGGTAACTTAACAAAGTAGGTGTAAAATGGGAAAACAAATAGTTGGGTTTCCACTTTTAGTGAGAAAGAGTTTAAAAGCAGGAAAAGAAAAATGGGTGCTCTAGGCTCAGACAAGTATTGTTTATCTTGAGAAACAACCTCTACATAGCTTTACCCCAGGTTTTCTAATCTCTATCCAATCATTTTTATCAAACTAAGTTTTGTTTTTGTTTCTTTCCATCTTCTCCAAGCTCCATAATTTCTTAAAAAATCTCTTTAGTTCAAAATCATCTTCACCCAGAGGGAACATTCCCACTTGCCATTTTCTAAACATTCTGGCACTTAGACCAGAATTAGAAAAGGTATCGCCCGCTAGCCATTCTAAATTGGCTGTCAACCTATGAACTTAATCAACAAAAAATAAACCAATGAACTTAATTATCCCTTCACCCACCATACACTAACATCAATGAAGGGCTAAATTCAAGGATAGTTTGCCTTGAAACACTTCCAAAGGTACAAAATGAAAGAATATAAATATATGTAATAAGAACTTAAGTTTCAAACTACATTTATCTTTTCAAACTACATTTAAGTTTTTATACATTTTTCTGTTGATTCATGACATTGTTGTCCATATGAGATTAGAAGACTTCCCTTGTTATGGGAAGTAGTTCTTGCATTTGGAGTTTTCAAGTAAAAAAACAAAGTGGATCCAACCAATTGCAATTAGAGCAGCTGACAAGAATATACCAAAAGACATGAAAGAAACAAGATTATTAGATTACAACTACAACTCAATTAGTGGCCACACAAGTTCATCATGTTAGTTTGCAGGGACAAGTTCATTTCAGTGGCCACACAGTCCATATTCTTAATAATTAAAGTCTCAATGCTTTAAGAAGAACCCAACCCCAAACAACACTCTTTATGAAAAAATAACAGAACAAAGGAAATTAAATACAAACACATCTTTTGCTATTTTACTTGAGTCGAAATATAAATACCACAGACTTTAATATTCACCTAATTATGAAGAATTTATCAACAAATCCCAGCTTATATACATACTACGATGACATTAAAATTGGAACAACTCGTATCAATCTATTAACATTGTAAATACATTTTTCGAAACAAATACATTTTTAGAAACAACAGAAAAATTTATGAGAGATTAAGCAAAAATTGACCTACAAACAACACCAAAAACAAAAAGTTGAACTTCATCCGTAAAATGAAAAGCAATTTGTATTTAGTAATCACATAATATTTACAAAGGGATTGTGGTTTGTAAACCTGAAAAATGTTCGTAAATCAACAAGAAATTAAAAGAAGAAAAACAAGAAAGAAGACCCAAAATAGAGCATGAAGAATGTCACCAACAACCTGCCTTAGCCAATCTGAAGCCAGATCCTCCACCCTCCACTCGAAGTAGAATCTCCACATCGTCATTGAGACGTGAAGCACCATACACCCATGGACGAAAAATGGAGATAAATAATAAACATCGTGGGTCACCGGTGGGTGGGTGGGCCATGAGTGGTTCCCCGATGGGTAGGTGAGTTGTGGGTAGGTCGTCGTCGTCGCCTTTAGCCATGCTGTCGTTTGAGATTGAGAAAAATAGAAACTAATTAGGGTTTTAAAAAATGGAGGAGAAAGTAAAATGATTGGAGAAAATGAAAAGAGAAAAATGATATAGGGGATTTCTTGCATGCATTTCTCAAAAGAAAGAAACCTTTTCGGCCGCGTGAAGGAGAAGTTAGGAGATTTTTTGGGAGAAGGGGATTTTCAGGATGAGGGTGTTTGTGGAGAAGAAATGGTTTTTTCGGGCGTGGATACAAATTGTAGAAGAAATGAATTTTTGGGCTTGTGCAATTTTAATTGGAGAGGTTTACTTGACGGTTAAAACCTATCAAGTTCTAAAAATTATACTTGATTAGTAAAAGCTATCAAGTATTGAAAAAATTTCAACAAAAAAATTCAATTTTTCCCATTTTGTTTATTCTTGACGGTTTTTAACTTTACTTAACGATTTTGTATAAAACGATCAAGAATTGTAAATTTCAAAGTGTCAAGTATTCCTTTTTTTGTAGTAGTGCATTCATCTTTGATCTTCTATCTTCAATGATCCATCTTTGTTCTAAAAGCTCAAAATATACAGTTCTTCATAAACTCACTATTCCATCTTCAAATATTTGTGTTTTTCAAGCAAACAGTCCGTACCCTTACATTCTCAAACCTTAATATCCTATTGTCAAAATAAATTTCATCTTCAAGCCACTGAAACTCCATGTGTAACCTTACATCTTTATAACAAAACGTCCAAACTTCCATCTTCAAGCTATTAAATCTCCAAACCGCAACATTCGACAAGAAAAGATATTGCTTGCCTTGATATTGTGTTGAGTTTTCATGATATTAAATATGAAGAGGACCCTACGCGTGAAGAGGAAGAGTGGAAAAATTTTTATCCCCAAATCCAGCCATAAATATAAAATTAAAGGAATTCAAGCTCAATAAGTGAGGATTATTTATTTTAATTTATCTAGATTCTCGATGATAATTTTAATTTATTTTTAGATTTTATTTACTTTTTTAATTGTCAAATGAAATTAAAATAAATATAATCATAAATTTAAATTTTAAAAGTAAGAAAAATTGGTGAAAAACGAGAAATAAATATCATTTTTTATGTTTAAAATGAAGCTATATTAAAGATAATGATAAAAAAAAAATTTATAAATTGTTTAAGAAAGAAAATTATAAAAAAGATATTGACTAAAACTATCTAAAAATTGTATGATTTAATTAGCATTAACATAAAATAAAAAAGTTTTATGAAGAGTATGGGTGTACATTGAAACCGCTAAAATCGATTCGAACATGAAAACCGAACCGAATCGCTTTCAAAACCAAAAATTTTGGTTTGATGCGGTTTGAAATTTACGAAAGTTATTTTAATCGGTTCGGTTGCGGTTTCTATTTCAAAAAACCGCTTTCAAACCGAACTGAACCGATTTAGTTAAAAATTATATTTTTATTATATATATATATTTATTTATTTATGTTTAGTCTTTACTCTTTAGG
>JBBPDJ010002532.1:0-41816 GCA_037974625.1 Cucumis cinereus | reverse complement strand
ATTATCTCCCATCGTCTTGGTTTTCCCACAGGATGTTTCGTGAAATGAATTCGTTTATGTTCTTCTGCAAGATTGTTCAGTGAAGTTGAAGGAAATGCAATGCTCAAAAAGAGAAAAATGCAAACGAATGAGATTTTGTTTATTTAGAGAAATGGAAGAATCACCGAACCTGCTTAGCTAGCATAGTAGCATGAGCTCGACTCCCTTTGATATCGTGCTTGTAAAGCTTCTTATCGTAGGAGATCGATTCGGTAAATCGCTCAACTGCAACAGTGACGCTCTCCTCGAAACGATCGCCCCAAATCTTAACCTCTTTATCAGTGCAGTTTTCCAACGAGTTGTCGATGGACGGAGGCGCGTTCGTGGTGTGAGATGCTATGAGAACTCCAAACAAAGAAAGAAGAAGAAGGAGGAAGAAGAAGAAGAGGCAGAAGAAGAGGCAGAAGAAGAAGAGGGAAGAAGAAGAAGGAAGAAGAAGAAGTGTACGAAGAAGGAAGAAGAAGAAGAAGTGTACCTGAAGCTGGAGAAATTGGAGAAGAGATGTCTGAAGAAACCCTAATGAAGATACGCTGAATAAACCAAGGATGAACTAATCGGCCGCGAAATTAAAATTAGTAGGGGTAACGTTGGTAATTTGTTATTTTGAAGATCTGCCCTTTTTTTTCTATAAGTTGTAAATCTTTTCATTTTTTTTCTATTTTTGATAATTACCCTTATTATTATTATAATTTTTATTATTATTATTATTATAATTTTTATTATTATTATTTATATGTATGTATGTATGTATGTATGTATGTATGTATGTATGTATTTATGTATGTATTTATGTATCTATGTATGTATTTATGTATCAATGTATATAATTATGTTTATAAATAATATTTTAGGAGAAAGGAATTAATTCAAAAAGGAAAATTAAGGAAAAATCGATTTTCCTCGGTTTTCGTGCCAAGGGATTTAAAGGTCGATTATGAATTTATTTTTCAGGAGATTTGAAGATCGAGAAAATTTAGGAGCCAGGAATAGTCCGTCATGTTTGTGAGTGATAGTATTATTTTATTATTTTAATATTAAAATAATGATTGGAATGAACGTTTTTCGAGAATTTGCAAAATTTTCATAAACTTTCAGAAAAATCATGTTGTTCAATTTAAATGTACTTTCACATGGTAACTTGTTTGAAGCATGATTTCATTGTTTTAAGGCATTTTTGGTAGTTTGAATATAATAGTATTATTTTGATACGTTTTACGAGACAATGCCTGTTTACGAAATAAGCATATTTTATAAGATGTTAGGCCCTGTTTATGTGTACAGAGATGATTTTTATGATTGTTTGAGCATGTTTTGACTGTTATAGGGCCTAAGCACGTTTTGCACGTTTTACGAGGATTTTCGAAATCATGAGTTATGATGATTTAATGTTTCTATAAGATTTCTACAATGTTATAAGTGATGTTTAAGCATGATTTTGAGTACTACGAGTTTTACGATGATTTGAGAAGTAATTTGAGATGATGATATGTTTTATTTGACTTGCACGTTTTACGATAATTTGTTTTTAGACATGTGTATGCATGTGAGCCTGAGGCTACTATACTCGGTGTGTACACTAGGGTCTACGCTGTCTTGTGTGGTTCGCCCCACCATGGCAAAGACGTTGTGGGCGGTTGCTCCGCTACTTCGTAGTTATACGCTGTCATGGTGTAGAGTTTACTCCACCATAGCAAAGACGTTGCAAGTGTTGGCTCCACTACAACGTAGATCCGCTGCCTTAGTGCTAGGTTCGCCCCACTTTGGCAAAGGCGTTATAGTTGCTAGCCCCACTATAACTTAGGATACCGTCGTTGTGTTGAGCTGGCTCCACCCCGGCGAAGACGTCGTTGGTCGTGATCCAACCACGGCGTAGATATAGTTGTCGTTCGTGTGAGATTACTCCACTGCGAGATAGACATACCTAGTGATGGGTTTTCCCCACTACTATGTAGTTCAGTTTGATACACATTGCTTACAGATTTTCAGATATTCATGTTTTACCATGATTTCAGTTATGCATGGTTTTACCATGATTTACAGATTAGTATCGTGCAAGCACCTTTCAAGTGATTTCAGTTTAAATTATGATTTGATTTATGAAAGTTTCTAAGTCAATGATTTCTAGCTATACTATATATATGTTTTAAGTATTTTCTATTAAAGCATCACTCACTAGGCATTTTAGCTCATTCTTTCAAATTGTTTTCCCACATTTCAAGTAGAGATCGTGATCCCGGAGCCTGACCTACCATATACTGTGTGCTACTCGAGATTTTTTAGTACCAGTGTACGTTAGTAGTAAATCATGCATGTTACTGTTATAAAAAGTTTTGGTACAGTGAGCTGGGTTGTATAAAATAGAATGGGTTGCACTATTTATACGATATTTGTTTAGTTTCCACCATTATGTGTTAAGTTTGAGATTTTTTTTATTCCACAATTTTTAAATTATTGGTTTTGTTTAAGTCACAGTTAGCTAAGATAGTTAGTGAGGATCGTCAAGGTATGAACGAGATTCACTGGCTTCACGCCGTCTCCTAGGCTAAGAGTAGAGAGTCTGGGAGAGGGTGTGACATAGAGTACAACCTGACTTCCCTCCTTAACGAACTGCAAAACTTTCAGTCTCTTATGAAAAATAAGGGACAAAAGGAAGAAGAGCCAAATGTTGCCCATTCCAAGAAGTTTCCGAAGTGTTCATCCTCTGGAACTAAGTCTGCACCTTCAACTTCTAGGACCAAGAAAATCCAGTAGAAGAAAGGAGGAAAGGGAAAAGGTCCTACTACTGCCAAGGGCAAGGGAAAGGCTAAAGTAGATCCCAAGGGACAACTTATAATATAAAGTTTATATTTTAATTAAACTTTGTAATATAAATTTTAATTTTGGATGTGATTCAAAATTAATTAATGTGATAATAAAATATTTAAATGAGTTTAAATATTGATTTAATGTAAATTAAATTCATATTAAAACTATAGATTAAACTTAATGCATATATGATTCAAATATGGATTAAATTAAATATAAGATATTTAACTTAGAAATTAATTAATTATAGAATCAATTAATAGTTTAGTTAATTAGATTTAATTAAATTAATTAAATTAAAACTATACGTAGTGTGAGAGATATTCATTTAAATGTGATTTAAATAAAATTTTGATTAAATATAATTTAATCAATTTTAATTAATTAATTTAATTTAATTTAAAATTAAATTAAATTAAATTAAATAACTTCCTTACGGGAGATATTTTTCGAAAAACGTGGAATGCTCCCACTTTCTCACCTAACTTCTCTTTCTTCATCCTAAAGAAGAGGAAGAATAGTACAACTGGAAATAGGGTATCCTACCTCTACAGAAGGTTTGTAGAAGAAGAAAAAAAAAACCTTCTCAATTTTTTTCTCTCAAAAAGTTCCCTAAGTAAATCTCAGTTGGTTCCCACGGTCCTTCAACCTCCATTACTCAAAGAATACGAGAGGTTTCTAGTGGTGGTGACTACACTTTGGTGTTTTTGTAGATTTCAGAGACTGTAACGAGGGTGGGTTTTTTTTTTCCTCTAATTTTGTTTATATAAAGAATGCTTTGTCTAAAATGTTTCTGTAAATTTTTTTTTTCAGTATTTTAATTTTTCGCAAATTAAAATTGTGAATGGTCTTGAAAGTCTTCCGCTGTGAAGGGCTCTTATCCTTTAACTATATAGATTACAAAGAGTGAAGCTTAAGGTAGTACTAATATGCGGACCAAAATAGACGAAAGTCGGCCGATGGTATAGCTTTTTAAAAATGGAACAAAGTTGGACCTAAAATGAATTTCTAGGTATAATACGTGCTCATTTGGAGGAATGTCTAATTTTTTCCAAAAATATATGACAAAAAACGTCCTAGACTAGGATTCTCCTATGGAAAACAAAGTAACCTGCAACGATGTTCCTTTGGCATTTTCATCCTACATCCCGTAGTTCATGAATTCTTGGCTCTGGAATGCGCATCCATGACCCTAAACATGTCTCTGACCCATTTGCATGAACTATATAGGTCGCAAAGAGTGCCAATTGAGGTAGGAATAATGTGCGGACTAAGACGAATAAAAATCGCCAGCTCTATATCTTTCAAAAAATGGACCAAAGTTCGGCGTAAAATGCATTTATACATCTAAAACGGGCTCCTTTGGAGGAATGAAGAAGGTTCTCTCAAAAATATTTGACCAGAGAAGTCTCACACTCGGTTTCTACTTTGGGGTCCAAAGTGTTCTCCAACGATTTCAGTTTGGTATTTTCGTTGTACATCCTGTAGTCCAACGATTCTTGACTTAGAAACATGCGTCCATTACCATAAACATGTCTCTGACACATTTCCATGAACTATATAGGTCGCAAAGAGTGCTACTTGAGTTAGGACTAACGTGCAGACCAAAACATTTGACCAAAGACGTCTCAAACTCGATTTCTCCTTTGGGGTCCAAAGTGTCAAACGATTTTCCTTTGGTATTATCTTCCTACACCCCGTAGTTCAAGAACTCTTAGCTCAGAAACGTGCGTCCATGACCCAAAACATGTCTCTGACACATTTTCATGAACAGTATGGGTCGCAATGAGTTCCACTTGAGGTAGGACTAACATGCGGACTATAATGGACGAAAATGGACTAGTTCTATAGCTTTCAAAAAATGGACCAAAAAATCGACCTAAAATGCCTTTCAATCTATAAAATGTGCTCACTAGGAGGAATGTTCATCTTTTCCCGTAAATATATGATGAAAGACAACCTAAACTCAGTTTCTTCCTTGGGAAACAAACTGACCTGCAACGATTTTTCTTTGGTATTTTCGTTCTACACCCTATAGTTCAGGGATTCTTGGCTCAGAGACGCACGTCCATGACCCAAAACATGTCTCTGACACATTTGCATGAATTATATAGGTAGTGAAGAGTGCTACTTGAGGTAGACAAACGTGCGAAGAAAAACGGACGAAATTTGACTAGTGCTATAACTTTAAAAAAACTGGACCAAAATTGGGCCTAGAATGTATTTCTTGGTATAAAACGTGCTCATTTGGAGGAATGTTTATGTTTTTCTCAAAAATAAATGAGCAAAGATGTCTCAGACTCGATTTCTGCTTTATGGAACAAAGTGACCAACAACGATTTCTCTTTGGTATTTTTGTTCTACACCATGTAGTTGTTCAGGGATTCCTCGCTCAGAAACCCACGTCCATGACCCTAAACATGTCTCTGACAGATTTGCATGAATCATATAGGTCGCGGAGAGTACCAATTGAGGTAGGACTAACGTGCGGACTAAAACGGACGAAAATCGAACGGTTCTACAGCTTTTGCAAAATATACCAAAGTTTGACCTAAAATGCATTTCTAGGTATAAACATTTTCACTTGGAGGAATCTTTAAGTTTTTCTTCAAAAATAAATGACCAAAGACATCCCAAACTCGGTTTCTGCTTTGTGGAATAAAGTGACCTCCGATGATTTCCCATTGGCATTTTCGTCCTACACCCCATAATTCAGGATTCTTGGCTAAAAAACGTATGTCCAGGATCCGAGACATGTCTCATACACATTTCAATGAACTATATAGGTTGTGAAGAGTGTTAATTGAGGTAGAACTAACGTGCAGACAAAAACTGACAAAAATCGACCATTGCTATAGCTTTTGATAATTAGATCAAAGTATGACCTAAAACTCATTTATAGGTTCAAAATGGGCTCATTTGGAGGAATTCTAGTTTTTTCCATGAAAACAATGACCAAAGAGGTCCCAGACTCAATTTCTGCGTAGGGGTACAAAGTGATCTCTAACGATTTTCCTATGGTATTTTCATCGTATACCCCATAGTTCTGGAATTCTTTGCTCAGAAACGCATGTCCATGAAGAGTGCTACTTGAGGTAGGACTAACGTGCAGACCAAAACGAACAAAAATCGACCATTTTTATAGCTTTTGAAAAATAGACAAAAGTTCGGCCTAACATGCATTTCTATGTATAAAACAGGCTTGTTTAGAGGGATGTTGAAGTTTTCCCAAAAAAATTTGACCAAAGACGTCCAAGACTTTGGTATTTGCATCCTACATCCTGTAGTTTAGGGATTCTTGTCTTAGAAAAAAATTTCCATGATCCTAAATATGTCTCTGACACATTTGCATGAACTATATAGGTCATGAAGAGTGCCAAACGTGCGAACAAAAGCTGACGAAAATCGACCATTGCTATAGGTTTTGAAAAATGTACCAAAGTTTGACCTAAAATGCATTTCCAGGTACAAAATGGGGTCATTTGGATAATTTTTTAAGTTTTAGTAAAAAACAATGACCAAAGACATCCCATACTCAATTTCTATACTGACGAACAAAGTGACGTACGACAATTTCTCTTTGGTATTTTCATCCATCACCCCGTTGTTTAGGGAATTTGGCTAAAAAACGCGCATCCATGACTGTAAAAAGGGTCATGGACGCGTGTTTCTGAGCCAAAAATTCCTAAACTCTAGCGTGTAGGATGCAAATATAAAAAATAAATTGACGGAGGACACTTTGGACCCCAAAAGGAGAAATCTAGTCAGGGACGTGTCTGGTTAATTATATTTAGGAAAAAATTCATTATTCCTCCAAATGAGCTCGCTTTATACCAAAAACTGCATTTTAGGTTAACTTTGGTCCTTTTTTCGAAAGTTATAGCACGGGTCAATTTTCGTTCGTTTGGGTCCCCACATTAGTCCTACCTCAAATAGCACACAGTTTGTGACCTATATAGTTTATGCAATGTGTCAGAGACAGGTTTAGGGTCATGGACGCACATGACCCTAAACATGACTTTCACACATTTGCATGAACTATATAGGTTGCGAAGAGTGCTACTTAAGGTATGACTAACGTGGGAAGCAAAACGGACGAAAATTGACCAGTGCAAAAGCTTTCAAAAAATGGACCAAAGTTTGACCTAAAATGTATTTCTAGATATCGACGGCCTCATTTGGAGTAAATTTTAAGTTTTTCCCAAAAATAATTTACCAAAGACGTCCCAGACTCGGTTTCTACTTTGAGGCACAAAGTGGCCAACAACGATTTCCTTTGGTATTTTCGTCCTACACCCCATAGTTCATGAATTCTTGGCTCATAAATGTGCGCCCTTGACCCTAAACATGTCTTTGACACATTTGCATGAACTATGTAGGTCGCTAAGAGTGAAACTTAAGGTAGAACGAATGTGCGGCCCAAAACGGACGAAAATCGACCAGTGGTATAACTTTTTAAAAAATGACCAAAAATGGACCTAATATGCATTTCTATGTATAAAATGGGCTCAATTAGAGTAATGTTAGTTTTTCCCAAAAATAAATGACCAAAGATGTCCCAGTTGGTTTTTGCTTTGGGAACAAAGTGACCTTCAATGATTTTTCATTGGTATTTTTGTCGTACACCCTATAGTTTATGATTTCTTTGCTTAGTAATGCGCGTCCATGACCCTAAATATGCTTATGACACAAACGCATGAACTATATAGGTCGTGAAGAGTGGTAGGACTAACGGTGGACCAAAAGGGACGAAGTCAACCAGTGAAATAGGCTTTGAAAAATGGACAAAAGTTTGACCTAAAATCGATTTCTAGGTATAAAACGAGCACATTTGGAGGAATGTTTAAGTTTTTACCAAAAATAATTTACCAAAGAGGTGCCTGACTAGATTTTTTCTTTGGGGTCCAAAGTCTCCTCCAACAATTTTCCTTTGGTATTTTCGTCCTAGAAAACGTAGTTTAGAAATTCTCGGCTAAAAAACGTGCATCCATTACCCCAAACATGTCTCTGACACGTTTGCATGAACTATATAGGTCTCGAAGAGTGAATCTTTAGGTAGGATTAATGTGCGGACCAAAACTGACAGGTTTTTGAAAATGGACCAAAGTTCTACCTAAAAAGCATTTTTAGGTATAAAACGGGCTCATTTTTAGGAAATGTTCAAGTTTTTTCAAAAAATAAATGACCAAGTCGTCTTAGGCACGGTGTCTACTTTAGGGAACAAAGTAACATCAACAATTTCCCTTTGGTATTTCTGTCCTACATCCCATAATTCGGGGATTCTTGGATAAAAAACACGCGTCAATGACCCTAAACGTGTCTCTGACACATTTGCATAAACTATATAGGTCGCAAAGACTGGTACTTTTGGTAAAACTAACGTGCGTACCAAAATGGACGAAAATTAACCAGTGTAATAGCTTCCAAAAAATGGACCAAAGTTCGTTCTAAAATCCATTTATAGCTCTAAAACAGACTCATTTGGAATAATAATGAAGTTTTCCCCTAAAATAATTGACCAAAGACGTTCCAAACTCGGTTTCTGCTTTGTTGTCAAAAGTTTTCTTTTATGATTTATGTCTGGTATTTTCGTCCTACAACCCGTAGTTTAGGAATTCTTGATTAAAAAACACGTGTCCATTACCCTAAACATGTCTTGACACGTTTGCATAAACTATATAGGTCGCGAAGAGTGAAACTTAAGGTAGGCTAACGTGCGGACGAAAAAGGACGAAAATTGACCAATGCTATAGCTTTTGGAAAATGGACCAAAAATCGGCCTAAATTGCACAATTGCATGATTTATATAGGTAATGAAGACTGAAACTTGACGTAGGATAAATGTACGAACGAAAATGTATGAATATCGACCAATGCTATAGCTTTCGAAAAATTAACTAAAGTTCGACCTAAAATGCATTTCTAGGTATAAAACAGACTCATTTGGAGGAATATCGAAGTTTTTCCCAAAACTAAATGACCAAAGACGCCTGAAACTCTGTTTCAGCTTTGGAAAAAAAAGTGACCTACAACGATTTCTCTTTGGTATTTTTGAACTCCACTCCGTAGTTCAGGAATTCTTAGCTCATAAATGCGCGTTCATGACCCTAAACATTTATTTGACACATTTTCATGATTTATATAGGTCTCAAAGAGTGAAACTAAAGGAAGGACTAATGTGCGGATTAAAATTGAGGAAAATCGAAAGTGCTATAACTTTTGAAAAATGGATAAAGTTCGACTAAAAATGCATTTCTAGGTATAAAATGGCCTCATTTGGAGAAATGTTGAAGGTTTTCCTAAAAATAATTGACCAAAACGACCTAAACTCGGTTTCTAGTTTGCGGTCCAAAGTGTCCTACAACCATTTTTGTTTGTTATTTTCGTCTTGCACCATGAAGTTTAGAATTTCTTGGCTCAGAAACGCGCGTTCATGACCCTAAATATGTCTCTGACAAATTTGCATGAACCATGAAGGTCGAAAAGAGTGCCAGTTGAGGAAAGACAAACTTGCAGACTAGAACGAACGAAAATCGACCAATGTTATAGCTTTTCAAATATGGACAAAACTTCAGCCTAAAATTCATTTCTAGGTATAAAACCGTGTCATTTAGAGGAATATTTATGTCTTTCCCAAAAATAATTGACCAAAGACATCCCAGACTCGATTTCTACTTTGGAGTCTAAAGTGTCCTCCAACGATTTTCGTTTAGTATTTTCATCCTACACCCTGTAGTTCAAGAATTTTGGACTGAGAAATGAGCGTCCATGACCATTAACATCTCTCCTACACGTTAGCATGAAGTTTATAGGTCAGGAATAGTCAAACTTATGGTAGACTAACGTGCCAACAAAAACGGGCGAAAACTGCCAACTCTACAGCTTTCGAAAAATGGAGAAAACTTCAAAATAAAATGCATTTCTAGCTATAAAACAGGGTTATTTAGAGGAATTTTGAAGTTTTTTTCTTAAGTAATTGACCAAACACGCCCTAGACTAGGTTCTGCTTTGCGGTCCAAAGTGTCGTCCAACAATTTTCGTTTGGTATTTTCGTTCTACACCCCGTAGTTCAGGAATTCTTGGCTCATAAATGCACGTCCATGACCCTTAACAATTATTTGACACGTTTGCATGAACTATATAGGTCGTAGAGAGTGACACTTGAGGTAGGACTAACGTGCAGACCAAAACGAACAGAAATTGACCAGTGTTATGGCTTTTGGAAAATCGACAAAAGTTCGATCTACAAAAGCATTTGTACGTATAAAACAGGCTCATTTGGAGAAATGTCTAAGTTTTTCCAAAAAACAGTGACCAAAGACGTCCCAGATTTGGTTTCTACTTTGGTGAACAAAGTGACCTGCAACAATTTTCCTTTGGTATTTTCGTCCTACACCCCGTAGTTCAGGGATTCATGGCTCAGAAACGCCCAATCATGACCCTAAACATGTCTCTGGCACATTTTTATGAACTATATGGGTCACAAAGAGTGCTACTTGAGGTAGGACTAACGTGAGGACCAAAACGGACAAAAATTGGCCACTACTATAGCTTTTAAAAAATGGACAAAGGTTCGGCCTAAAATGCATTTTTAGGTATAAAACAGGCTCATTCAGATGAATGTTGAAGTTTTTCCCAAAAAGAATTGACCAAAGACGTCCTAGACTAGGTTTCTGCTTCGGGGTCCATAGTGACCTCAAACGATTTTCATATGGTATTTTTGTCCTACACCCCACAATTATGATATTTTTGGCTCAAAACGCGCATTCATGACCCTAAACATGTCTCTGACACATTTTCATGAACTATATAGGTCTCAAAGACTGCTACTTGACGTAGGACTAACGTTCAGACCATAATAAACGAAAATCGACTAGTGCTAAAGCTTTTGAAAAATGGTCCAACGTGCGACGTAAAATGCATTTCTAGGCATACAACGGGCTGATTTGGGGAATAACGAAGTTTTCCAAAAAATGAAGTTTATCTTTGGTATTCTCATCCTACACCCTGTAGTTCATGGAATCTTGGTTAAAAAATGTGCATCAATGATTCTAAACATATATCTAACACATTTGCATGTACTATATTGGTCGCGAAGAGTGAAACTTGAGGTAGGACTAACATGCGGACAAAAACGGACAAAATAGACAAGTAGTATAGGTTTTGGAAAATGGTTAAAGTTCGACCTAAAATGCATTTCTTGGTATAAAACGAGCTTATTTAGAGGAATAATGAAGTTTTTTCCCAAAAAATATCTGAGCAAAGACGTCCCATACTCGATTTCTTCTTTGGGGTCCAAAGTGTCCTCTAATGAGTTATGTTTGGTGTTTTAGTCCTACACCCAGTAGTTCAAAAATTCTTGACTCTGAATCGAGCGTCCATGACTCTAAACAAGTGTCTGACACGTTTGAATGAACTATATATGTCAAGATGAGTGAAACATGAGGTTGGACTAATGTGCAACCCAAAACGGACGAAAATCGACCAGTGGTATAACTTGTTTAAAATGGAGCACCGTTCGACCTAAAATGCATTTCTAGGTATAAAACGGGCTTATTTCGAGAAATGTTTAAGTTTTTCCCAAAAATAAATGACCAAAGACGTCCCATACTCGATTTTTGCTCGGGAAAACAAAGTGACGTGCAAAGATTTTCCTTTTGATATTTTCGTCCTACACCCCGTAGTTAAACAATTATTGGCTCAAAAAATGCACGTCCATGACCCTTAACATGTCTCTGACACCTTTGCATGAACTATATAGGTCACAAAGAGTGCTACTTGAGGTAAGATTAACGTGCGGACCAAAAAAGGCGAAAATGGACTAGTGCTATACATTTCAAAAATTAGACCAAAGTTCAGCCTACAATGCATTTCTAGGTATAAAACGGGCTCATTTGGAGGAATGTTGAAGTTTTCCCAAAAATAATTGACCAAAGACGTCCAAGACTCGATTTCTTCTTTGCTGTCTACAGTGTCTTTCAACGATTTCCGTTTTGTACTTTTGTTCTACACCGCTAGTTCAGGAATTCTTGGCTAAAAAACGCACATCCATGACCCTAAACATGTCACTAACACGTTTGCAAGAACTATATAGGTCGAGAAGACTGAAACTTGAGGTAGGACTAATGCGTAGACAAAAACGAAAGAAAATCGACAAGTGCTAAAACTTTTGAAAAATAGACCAACGTGCATATATAGGTATAAAATGGGCTCATTTAGAGAAATTTTTATGTTTTTTCAAAAAATAAATGACCATAGACGTCCCAGAGTCAGTTTCTGAATTGGGGAACAATGTGACCTACATTAATTTGTTTTTGGTACTTTCGTCCTACACCCCGTAATTTAGAGATTCTTGGCTCATAAACGCGCGTCCCTGACCCTAAACATGTCTCGGACACATTTTAATGAACTATATTGGTCACGAAGAATGCTACTTGAGGAAGGTGTAACGTTCAGACCAAAAATGATGAAAATCGATCAGTGCTAAAGCTTTTGAAAAATGGACCAATGTGCGACGTAAAATGCATTTCTAGGTATACAACGGGCTGATTTGGAGGAATAATGAAGTTTTCCCAAAAATAATTGACCGAAAACGTCCCAGACAGGGTTTTCGCTTTCAGGTTTAAAGAGTCATCCAACGATTTTCATTTGGTATTTTCATCCTACCCTATAGTTTAAGGATTCTTGGCTCATAAATGCGCGTCCATGACCCTAAACATGTCTCTACACATATGCATGCGCTATATAGGTCGCAAAGAGTGCCACTTGAACGATATAGGTAGCGAAGAATGCTACTTGAGCTAGGACTAACGTGCGGACCAAAAATTACGAAAATTTACCACTGCTATAGCTTTTGAAGAATGGATCAATGTTAGACATAAAATGAATTTGTAGGTATAAAATGGGCTCATTTGGAGGAATACTGAAGTTTTTTCCTACAATAATTGACCAAAAACGTCTCAGAAACGATTTTTGCTTTGCGGTCCAAAGTGTCCTCCAACGAAATTCGTTTGGAATATTTTCTACACCCCGTAGTTTAGGGGTTCTTGGCTATTAGATGCATGTCCATGACCCTAAACAATTATTTGACACGTTTGCATGAACTAGGTCGCTAAGAGTGACATTGGGGGTAGGACTAACGTGTGGACAAAAACGGACGAAAGTCGACAAGTGCTGTAGCTTTTGAAAAATGGACCAAAGTTCGGCCTAAAATGCATTTCTAGGCATAAATCGTGCTCATTTCGAGGAATGTTGAAGTGTTTCCTAATAAAAAGTGACCAATGACGTCCCAGACTCGGTTTCCACTTTGGGAAGCAAAGTGACCTACAATGATTTCCCTTTTGTATTTTCATCCTACACCCCACAATTCAGGAATTCTTGGCTCAGAAATGTGCCTCCATGACCCTAAACATGTCTCTGACAATTTCATGAACTACATAGGTCGCAAAGAGTGCATGTCTGGTAGGTCTAACATGGAGACAAAAACGGAAGAAAGTCGACCAATGATACAACTTCCGAAAAATAGACCAAAGTTCGGCGTATGATGCATTTTTATGTATAACATGGGCTCATTTTAAGGAATGCTGAAGTTTTTTCAAAAAATAATTGACAGAAGACGTCCCAGACTATGTTTCTGCTTTGGGGTCCAAAGTGGCTTCCAACAATTTTAATTTGGTATTTTTGTCCTACACCAAGTAGTTTATGAATTTTTGGTTCAGAAACGTGCGTCCATGACCCTAAACAAGTCCCTGACACATTTGCATGAAGTATATAGGTCGCGAAGAGTGCCACTTGAAGTAGGACAAATGTGCGAACTAAAATGGATGCAAATCGACTAGGGCTTTAAAACATTAGACCAAACTGGGGCCCAAAAGGCATTTCTTGTTATAAAACATACATGACCAAAGACGTCTCAGAATCGGTTGTTACTTTGGTGAACAAAGTGACCAACAATGTTTTCCTTTGGTATTTTCGTCCTACTCCTGATAAATCAGGGATTCATCGCTCAAAGACGTGCGTCCATGATCCTTAACATATCTTTGCTACATTTGCATAAACTATCTACATCGGAAAGAGTGCCACTTGCAGTAGGAATAATGTGTGGTCCAAAACGGACGAAAATCGACCAGTGCGATAGCTTTTAAAAAATGGACCAAATTTGGCCTAAAATGCATTTTTAGGAATAAAATGGGCACCTTTGGATGTATGTTGAAGTTTTTCCTAATAATAATTGACCAGAGACTTCCTAGATTTCGTTTATGCTTTGGGGTCCAAAGTGTCCTACAACCATTTTCATTTAGTATTTTCGTCCTACATCCCATAGTTAAGGAATTCTTGGCTTAGAAACGTGTGTCTACGACCCAAAATATGTCTTTGACATGTTTACATGAACTATATAGATCACGAAGGGTGCAACTTGAGGTGGGACTAAAGTGCGGACCAAAGCAGACAAAAATCAACTAGTGCTATATCTTTTAAAAGATGGAAAACGTTTGACCAAAAATGCATTGCTAAGTATAAAACGGGCTCATTTAGAGGAATGTTCAAGTATTTCAAAAAAATAAATGACCAAAGACATCACGGACTCGGTTTCTGCATTAGGAAACAAAGGGACAATCAATGATTTTCCTTTGGTATTTTCGTCCTACACCCTATAGTTTGGAGATTCTCGGCTAAAAAACGCGCGTCCATGATCCTAAAAATGTCTCTGACACATTTTCATGAACTATATAGGTTGCGAAGAGTGCCACTTGAAGTAGGACAAAGGTGCATAATAAAATGGATGAAAATCGATTAATGCTATAGGTTTTAGAAATGGACCAAAGTTCGACCTAGAATGCATTTCTATGTATAAAACGAGCTCATGTGGAGGAATGTTGATGTTTTTCCGAAATGTAATTGACTATGACGTCCCAGACTCGATTTCTGCTTTAGGGTCCAAAGTGTCCTCTAACGATTTTCATTTTGTATTTTCTTCCTACACCCAATAGTTTATGGTTTCTTGCTTTAGAAACGTGAATCCATGACCTTAAACATGTCTCAGACACGTTTGCATTAACTATATAGGTCGCGAAGGGTCAAACTTGAGGTAGGACTAACGTGCGGACAAAAATGGACGAAAATCGATAGGGCTATAGCTTTCAAAAAATGGACCAAAGTTCTGTCTAAAATGCATTTCTAGGTACACAACATGCTCATTTGGAGGAATGTTAAAGTTTTTCCCAAAAGTAATTGACGAATGACGTCCCAAATTTGGTTTCTAATCTGGCGAACAAAGTGACCTATAACAATTTCTCTTTGGTATTTTTCTCCTACACCCAATAGTTCAGGGATTCCTTGCTAAAAAACGTGTGTCCATGACCTTAAACATGCTTTTGACACATTGGCATGAACTATATATGTCGCAAAGAGTGCCACTTGGGGTAGGACTAACGTGCGGACCAAAATGAAAGAAAACTTGCCAGGGCTATAGCTTTCGAAAAATGGACAAAAGTGTGGGCTAAAATGCATTTTTAGGTATAAAACAGGCTCATTTGTAGTAATAAAAAAGTTTTTCCCAAAAATAATTCACCAAAGACGTCCCAGACTCGATTTATGCTTTGGGGACCAAAGTGTCCTCTAACGATTTTCGTCCTACACACCCATAGTTAAGGAATTCTTGGCATAAAAACACGTGTCCATGACCCTATACATATCTCAGACACATTTGCATGAACTATATATGTAGCGAAGAGTGAAACTTGAGGAATGACTAACGTGCGGTCCAAAACGGACGAAAATCTACCAATGGTACTGCTTTTGGGAAATGGACAAAAGTTTGACATAAAATGCATTTCATGGTATAAAACGGACTCATATAGAGGAATGTTTAAGTTTTTCCCAAAAGTAATTGACCAATGACGTCCCAGACTTGGTTTCTACTTTGGCGAACATAGAGACCTGTAACGATTTCTCTTTGGTATTTTCGATCTTCGCCCCGTAGTTCAAGTATTCTTGGATCAGAAACGTGCGTCCATGACCCTAAACCTGTCTTTGACACATTTTCATGAACTATATAGGTCTTAAACAACACCACTTGAGGTATGACTAACGTGAGAACCAAAACGAACGAAAATCGAGCGGTGCTATAGCTTTCTAAAAATTGACCAATGTTTGGAATAAAATGCTTTTAAGGTATAAAACCGGCTCATTTAAAGGAATGTTCAAGTTTTCCAAAAAATAATTGACCAAAAGATGTCCCAGACTTGGTTTCTGCTTTGAATTCGAAAGTGTCCTCCAACAATTTCTGCTTTGAGGTCCCAAAAATGGACCAATGTTTGGCCTAAAATGCATTGAAGGTATTTTCGTCATACACCCCGTAATTCAAAGATTCTTGTCTAAACAAAGCCCGTCCATGACCCTAAACTTGTTTCAAAACATTTGCTTGAAGTTTATAGGTCGCGAAGACTGCTACTGGAGTAAGAATTAATATGCGGATGAAAAAGGACGAAATCGATCAGTGTTATTGCTTTAGAAAAATGGACCAAATGTCTAGCTAAACTGAATTCTTGGTACAAAACGGGCTCATTTGGAGGAATGTTTAAGTATTTTACAAAAGTAATTTACCAAACACGTCCAATACTTGGTTTCTGCTTTGAGGTCTAAAGTGTCCTCCAACGATTTCTCTTTGGTACTTTCGTTCTACACCCTATTGTTCTGAAATATTTTGCTCACAAACGCGCATCCATGACCCTAATCATGTCTCTTACATGTTAACAAGAACAATATAGGTCGCGAAGAATGAAACTTAAGGTAGGACTAATGTGTGAACCAAAACGAACCGTCCAAAATCGACCTTTGGTATAGCTTTTAGAAAATGGACCAAAGTTTAACCTAAAATGAATTTCTCGATATAAAATATGCTCATTTGGAGCAATGTTGAACTTTTTCACAAAAGTAATTGACCAAGACGTCCCAGACTCAATTTCTGCTTTGGGGTCCATTGTGTCCTCTAACAATTTTCCTTTTCTATTTTCGTTCTACACCCCATAAATCAAGAAGTTTAGGCTAAGACATGCGCATCCATGACCCTAATCATGTTTTTGACATGTTATCATGAACTATATAGGTCTCGAAGACTGCTATTTGAGGTAGGACTAACGTGCGGACCGAAATGCACGAAAATCGACCTAAAATGCATTTCTAGGTACAAAACGGCTCATTTGGAGGAATGTTGAATTTTTTCCTAAAATTAAATTACCAAAGACGTCCCAGACTCGGTTTTTGCTTTGGGGTTCAAAGTTTCCTCCAACGAATTCGGTCTAGTACTTTCGTCCTACACCAAGTAGTTCAGGGTTTCTTCGCTATACAACGCGCGTCCATGACCCTAAACATGTCTTTGACAAGTTTGCATGAATATAGGTCACAAAGACTGCTTCTTGAGGTAGGAGTAACGTGCTGACCAAAAAGGATGAAAATCGACCACTCCTATACCTTTGGAAAATTGACCAAAGTTTGGCCTAAAATGCATTACGAGCTATAAAATGGGTTGATTGGGAGTAAAATGAAGCATCTCCAAAACATAATTGACTAAAGACGTCCCAGACATGGTTTTTTCTTTGGAGTCCAAACTGACCTCCAACGATTTTCCTTTGGTACTTTCTTCCTACACACTGTACTTCAGGGACTCTTAGCCCAGAAACGCTCGTCCATGACCCTAAGTCCACCTTGCAGTTCAGGGATTCTTGACGCAGAAAAGTGCGCGTACATGACCATAAACATGTCTCTAACAAATTTCCATGAACTATTTAGGTCGTAAAGACTACTACTTTAGAAAGGACTAACGTGCGGACCAAAATGGATGAAAATCGTCCAATGCTATAGCTTTTGAAAAATGGTCAAAAGTTCGACGTAAAATAAATTTATAGTTATAAAACGGGCTCATTTGGAGTAATGTTAAAATTTTGTCCAAAAAGAAATGACAAAGACATCTCAGACTCGATTTCTCCTTTAGGGGTCAAAGTGACCAGCAACAATTTCTCTTTGGTATGTTCGTCCGACACCCCATAGTTTAGGGATTGTTGGCTTAGAATGCGCGTCCATGACCCTAAACATGTCTCTGACACATTTGCATGAACTATATAGGTCGCAAGGAGAGAAACTTTTGGTAGGACTAATGTGCGGACCAAAACGGACGAAAATCAACCATTGCTATAGCTTCTGGAAAATGGACAAAGTTCGACCTGAAATGATGTTTTAGGTATAAAATGGGTTCATTTGAAGAAATGTAGGAGTTTTTCCCAAAAATAATTGACCAATGCCATCCCCGACTCGATTTTTGCCTTAGGGTACAAAGTGTCCTTCAACGATTTTCCTTTTGTAGTATCGTCCTACAAATAGTAGTTTAGGGATTCTTGGCTCAGAAACACGTGTCCATGACTTTAAACATTTATCCGACACATTTGCATGAACTATATAGGTCGCAAAGAGTGCTAATTAAGGTAGGACTAACGTGAGGACAAAAATGGACGAAAATCGATCGGTGCTATAAGTTTTACAAAATGGACCAAAGTTTGACCTGAAATGTATTTCTAGGTATTAAACGACCTCATTTTGAGAAATTTTGAAGTTTTTCCAATAAATAAATGACCAAAGACGTCCTAGACTCGGTTTCTTCTTTGGGGAACAAAGTGGCCTGCAATGCTTTTCGTTTGATATTTTCGTCCTACACCCGTAGTTAAAGGATTATTGGCTCAAAACATGCGTCCATCAGCCAAAACATGTCTCTGACACCTTTGCATGAACTATATAGGTCTCGAAGAGTGCTACTTGAGGTAGGACTAACGTGCGGCCTAAAAAAAATATGAAAATTGTCTAGTGCTATAACTTTTGAAAAATGGACAAAAGTTCAACTGAAAATGTACTTCTAGGTATAAAACGGGCTCATTTGGAGGAATGTTTTAGCTTTTCCCAAAAATAAATGACTAAAGACGTCCCATACTGGGTTTCTTCTTTGGTGAACAAAGTGACCTGCAACGATTTTTTATTTGTTTTTGGTATTTTTGCCATACACATTGTAGTTCAGGGATTCTTTGCTACACAATGTGTGTCCATGATCCTAAACATGTCTCTAACGCATCTTGATGAACTATATAGGTCTCAAAGAGTGAAAGTTAAGGTAAGACTAACGTATGGACCAAAACGGACGAAAATCGACCAATGCTATAGCTTTCAAAAAAAGGACCAAAGTTCGGACTAAATGAATTTTCTAGGTATAAAACGGGCGTATTTAGAGTTCAAGGATTGGCTCAGAAATGCACGTCGATGACCCTAAACATGTCTCTGCCACATTTGCATGAACTATATAGGTTGCAAAGAGTGCTACTTGAGGTATGACTAACGTGTGGACTAGATCGGACGAAAATCGACCAATGCTATAACTTTCGAAAAATTAACCAAAGTTGGGGCTAAAATACGTTTTCTAGGTATAGAACGGGCTCATTTTGAGGTACGTTTATGTTTTTTATAAAACTAATTGATCAAAGATGTCCCAAACTCGATTTCTACATTGGGATCCAATGTGTCCTCCAACAATTTCCCTTGAGTATTTTTGTCCTACACCCGATAATTCCAGAATCCATGGCTCAGAAATGTGCGTCGATGACCATAAAAAAATCTCTGACACATTTGCATGAACTATATAGGTTGCGAAGAGTGAAAATAGAGACAGGAGCAAAGTGCAAATAAAAACCGACGAAAATCGACCAATGCTATAACGTTTGAAATTGGATAAAGTTCAACCAAAAATCTATTTTTAGGTATAAAACGGGCTCATTTAGAGGAATACTTAAGTTTTTCCCAAAAATAAATGACCAAAAACGTCCCAGACAAGATTTCTGCTTCGGGAGAACAAAGTAACCTGCAACGATTTCCATTTTGTATTTTCGTCCTATACCTCGTAGTTCAAAGATTCTTGGCTAAAAAACGTGTGTCCATGACCTTAAAAACGAACGAAAAATGGACTACATGAACTGTATAGGTCTCGAAGAGTTCCACTTGAGATAGGAATACGTGCGGACAAAAATGAACGAGAATCGGCCACTGCTATAGCTTTCAAAAAATGGACAAAAGTTTGACCTAAAATGCATTTCTATGTAAAAAACGGGTTCATTTAGAGGAATGTTTAAGATATTTGAAAAAATAAATGACCAAGGATGCCCCAGACTTGATTTCTCCTCTGGGAAATAAAGTGACCTACAACAATTTCCCTTTGGTATCTTCGTCCTACACAACGTAGTTCAAGGATTCTTAGCTCAGAAATGTGAGTGCATGACTCTAAACATGTCTTCAAAACATTTCCACTATATAGGTTTCGAAGAGTTCCATTTGAGGTAGGGCTAACGTGCGACCAAAACGGACGAAAGTCGACCAGTTCTATAACTTTCGAAAAATGTACCAAAGTTGGATCTAAAATGCATTTCTAGGTACAAAATGGGCTCATTTAGAGGAATGTTGAAGTTTTTCCCTAAAATAGTTGACCAAAGACGCCCTAGAGTCAGTTTCTACTTTGGGGTTCAAAGGGGCCTCCAACGATTTTCCTTTGTTATTTTTGTCCTACACCCATAGTTCAGTAATTCATGGCTCAAAAAAACGCGTCTATGAAACTAAACATGTCTCTAACACATTTGCATGAAGTATATAGGTCGCAAAGATTGCCAGTTGAGGTAGGATAAACGTGCGAACAAAAACGGACGAAAATCGACCAGTGCTATAACTTTCGAAAAATGGACCCAAGATCCACCTAAAATGTAGCTTTAGGAAAAAAACTGCCATGTTTGGAGGATTGTTGGAGTTTTTCTTAAAAATAATTGACAAATGACATCCTAGGCTCAGAAGCGCGCACCCATGATCCTGAACATCTCTCTGAGACATTGCATGAACTATATAGGTCGCAAAAAGTGCCATTTGAGGTAGGACTAATGTGCGGTTCAAAACAACAAAAACCGACCAGAGCTATAGATTTCGAAAACAAGACCAAAGTTTGACCTAAAATGCATTAGTAGGTACGAAACGGGCTCATTTTGAGGGATGTTTAAGTTTTTTCGGAAACAATATGACCAAAGACGTACCGGACTTTGTTAAGGGTTTGGAGAACAAAATGACCTACAACAATTTCCATTTGGTATTTTCATCCTAAACCACGTAGTTTAGGGATTGTTGGCGCATCCATGACCCAAAACATGTCTCTGACACATTTGCATGAACTATATATTTCGCGAAGAGACAAACTTGAGGTAGGACTAACGTGCGGACCAAAATAGACGAAAATTGACCAATGTTATAGGTTTTGGAAAATGGACCAAAGTTTGACCTAAAATGCATTTCTAGCTATGAAATGTGCTCATTTTGAGGAATGTTTAAGTTTTTCCCAAAAATAAATGACCAAAGACGTCCCAGAGCCGGTTTCTCCTTTTAAAAACAAAGTGACCTGCAACGATTTTCTTTGGTATTTTCGTCCTACGCTCCGTAGTTCTGGGATTCTTTGTTCAGAAATGTGCGTCCATGACCCTAAACATTTATCTGACACAGTTGCATGAACTATATATGTAATACCCGTACTTCCTAAGGACTTTAGTGATGTAAAAATTGATGTAATATGTATTGTTGTGAAATTATTGTTTAATTAAAGAAGGGCAAAGTAGTAATTTACTTGGATTTATTAAATTAATAAATAAATAATACTTTATAAGAGAACAAAAACGAGAAAATGAATTTTGGGCTTACCCGAGAGGATAAGGAAAGAATGAGGGATTGAGTTTTTTTTTTTTTTTTTTAAAATTCTACCTCAAACTTTCCAATTGAATGGAAAACGGCAAGATTTGTTTATATTCAAGTGTAGTCAACCAAATTGAAGGTGGAGGAGGAAGAAATTTGAGAAGAAATGAAGGAAAAACCCGAGAGGAAGGTTAAAAATATTCTGGCCCGAGAGGATTCAAAACAGTGGGAAAAAGTGATGAAATCGTGCTCTATTCTTGGCCATATTAAGCAACCTTTGTGCCTAAATTGTGTAGAAAAGGAAGAGAAAACTGATGGACAACTCAATTTGAAGAGATTTGGCCGAAGAGACCACTGAAATTGAAGGAAAAGAGACTCGAGAAGCTGGAAAACAGAAAAATAGGACCCAAAACTTTGGAAATTAATTTCTCCGTCTACAGGCGTTAAGGTCTCAAATTTGGAGGTAAGGTAGATTAATAGTTCATTTAAAGTTATGTAAAAGGGGTTGAGTTGATTTGATTTGTGTAGGACGAAATTAAAGTTTTAATTTCTGGATTTAAGCTCGCCGGAAAACTGGGCAAGGGGACTTCCATAGACGATTTCAAGCTATCCACGAGGAGTTTGAAGCTCAAACTTTTAGGTAAGCAAGTAGACTCATGTAGAATTCCTTTTCCATAGGTTAGAGCACTAATTGTTAGCAGATTGAAAGAATTGGCTCGCCGAAGTATGGCCAGAGCTGTGGCCGGAAAATTGGAAAATAAAAGGGAAGGAAAATGGAAGGTTAAAAAGAACAGTATTTTAGGAGAAAAGAATTGTTTCAAAAAGGAAATTAAGGAGAATTCGATTTTCCTCCGTTTTTGTGCCAGGTGATTTAAGGGTCGATTCTGAATTTATTTTTCAGGAGATTTGGAGATCAGGAAAATTTACGAGCCAGGGATAGTTGTCAAGTTTGTGAGTGATAGTATTATTTTAATATTTTAATGTTAAAATAATGACTGTAATGCGCGTTTTTCTTGAATTTGCATAATTTTCAGAAAATTTCAGAAAAAGCATGCTGTTCATATTTTTTTTATGTACTTTTACATGGTAACTTGTTTGAAGCATGATTTAAGTGTTAAAGGCATTTCTGGTAGTTTGAATATAATAGTATTATATTGACAAGTTTTAATAGGCAATGTCAGTTTACAAAATAAGCATGTTTTATAATATGTTAGGCGCTGTTTATGTTTATTTAGATGATTTTCATGATTTTCATGACTTTTGAGCATGTTTTGACTGTTATAAGGCCTAAGCCGTTTTGCACGTTTTACGAGGTTTCTCAAAATCATGAGTTATGATGATGTCATATTTCTATGAGATTTCTACTATGTTATAAGTGATATTTAAGCATGATTTCGAGTACTACGAGTTTCATGATGATTTGAGAAATGATTTGAGATGATGATATGTTTTATGTGACTTGCACACTTTACGATAATTTGTTTTTAAGCATGTGTATCCATATGAACCTGAGGCTATTATACTAGGTGTGGACACTAGGGTATTTGCTGCCTTGCCTGATGGTTCGCCCCACCATGACAAAGACGTTGTGGGTTGTGGCTCCGCTACATCGTAGTTATGTGCTGTCATGGTGTTGAGATTACTCCACCATGGCAAAGACGTTCCAGGTGTCGGCCTCATTGTAACGTAGTTTCGCTGGCTTAGTGCTGAATTCGCCCCACTTCGGCAAATGCATTATAGTTGCTAGCCCCACTATAACGTAGGATAACGTCGTTCTTTTGAGCTGGCTCCACCTCGGCCAAGATGTTATTGGTCCTGATCCAACCACGGCGTAGATACAACTGTCATTAGTGTGAGATTACTCCACTGTGACAAGGACGTAGCTAGTGCTGGTTCCCCACTATTGCGTAGTTTAGTTTGATACACATCGCTTACAAATTTTAAAAAATTCATGTTTTAGCATGATTTTAGTTATGCATAGTTTTACCATGATTTACAGATAAGTATCGTGCAAGTACCTTTCAAGTCATTTCAGTTATGATTTGATTTATAAAAGTTCCTAAGTCGATGATTTCTAGTTATTCTATTAAAGCATCACTCACTGGACGTTTTAGCTCATTCTTTCAAATTGTTTTCCCATTTTCCAGGTAGAGATCGAGATCCCAAAGCCTAACCTACCACAGACTGTCTACCACTCGAGAAATTTTAGTACTATTCTACGTTTGTTGTAAATCATGCATGTTACTGTTATAATAAATTTTGGTACAGTGAGATGAGTTGTATAAGATACTATGGGTTGCACTATATATAAGATTTTTGGTTAGTTTTCACTGTTATATGTTAAGTTTGAGATTGTATTTTCGCAGTTAAGTTTATTCCGCATTTTTTTTAAAGTTTTTGGTATTTTTTAAGTCATAGTTAAGTCAAGATGGTCAGTGAGGATCGTCAAGGTAAGGACGAGATTTGCTGGCTTGACGCCGTCTCGTACTAGGGTGAAAATATAGATTGCGAAGAGAGAAACTTGAAGTAGGACTAACGTGCGAACCAAAACGGATGAAAATAGACCAGTGCTAGCTTTTGGAAAATGGATAAAGTTCGACTTAAAATGCGTTTCTTGGTATGAAACGTGCTTCTTTGGAGGAATATTTAAGTTTTTCCAAAAAAATATATGACCAAACACATTCTCAGATTATGTTTCTGCTTTGTGAAATAAAGTGACCTGCAACGATTTTCCTTTGGTATTTTATCCTACACCCCTTAGTTTAGTAATTTTTGGCTTAGAACGAGCATCCATGACCCTAAACATGTCTCGGACAATAATCGCAAGCTTTATAGCTTTCAAAAATGGACAAAAGTTCGGCGTAAAATGCATTTCTAGGTATAAAATGTGCTCAATTGGAGATATGTTAAAGTTTTTTCCAAAAACAATTGACCATAGACTTCCCAAACTCAGTTTTTGTTTTAAGGTCCACACTGTCCTCCAACAATTTTTGTTCGGTATTTTAGTCGTATACCCCATTGTCAGAAATTTTTGGCAGAGAAACGCGCGACCATGAACGTAAACATTTATACGACAGATTTGAATGAACTATATAGGTCGCGAAGAGTGAAACTTGAGGTAGGGCTAATGTGCATACTAAAACGGACAAAAATTTGCCAGTTGTACAGCTTTTTGAAAATGGACCAAAGTTTGGCCTAAAATGGATTTATAGGTGTAAAATGTGCTCATTTGGAGGAATGTTTAAGTTTTTCACAAACATAAATGACCAAAGACGTCTCTGTCTCGGTTTCGGCTTTGAGAAACAAAGTGACATGCAATTATTTTCCTTTGGAATTTTCATCTATCACCATGTAGTCCAGGTATTATTGGCTCATAAATGTGCGTCCATGATCCTAAACATCTCTCTGACACAATTGCATGAACTATACAATTCGCGAAGAGTGCCATTTGAGGTAGAACTAACGTGTGGGCCAAAATGGACAAAAATCATCAGTTCTATAGCTTTTGAAAAATGGACAAAATTTTGGCGTAAAATGCATTTCTGGATATAAAATAGGCTCATTTGGAGGAATGTTGAAGTTTCTCCCAAAAATAATTGACCAATGCCTTCCCAGATTCGGTTTCTCATTTGGGGTCTGAAGTGTCATGCAACCATTTTCCTTTGCTACTTTCGTTCTACATTCATAGTTCAATAATTATTGTCTCGTAAACGCATGTCGATCACCCTAAACATGTCTTTCACACGTTGCCATGAACTACTAGGTTGCAAATAGTGAAACTAGTGGTAGGACTAATGTGCGGAGCAAAACAGACGAACTTCGACAAGTGGTATCTCTTTTTGAAATTGGACCAAAGTTTGACCTAAAATGCTTTTTTACATATAAAACAGGTTCATTTGGAGGAATGTTGAAGCTTTTCCGAAAAATAATTAACCAAAGACGTCCAAGACTCGGTTTTTGCTTCGGTATCCAAAGTATCCTTCAACGATTTTTGTTTGGTATTTTCATCCTACACACCGTAGTTCATGGATTCTTGAATCATGTATGTGTGTCCATGACCCTAAACACGTGTCTTACACATTTGCATAAACTATATAGGTCGTGAATCGTGAAACTTGAGTAAAAACTAACGTGGGAACCAAAAAGGACGAAAATCGACCAGTGCTATTGCTTTTGGAAAATGGATAAAATTTGACCTAAAATGCATTTCTAGGTATAAAATGTGCTGATTTAGAGGCATGTTTATGTTTTTCCCAAAAATATATACCAACGACGTCTTAGTATCGGTTTCTGCTTTTGGAAACAAAGTGACTTGCAATGATTTGCCTTAGGTACTTTTATCCTACACCCCGTAGTTCAAAGATTATTGGTCCAGAACTTGCATCCATGACCCTAAACATGTCTCTGAGACACATTTGCATGAACTATATAGGTCGCAAATAGTGTTGCTTGAGGTAGGAATAATGTGCGGACCCAAATGGATGAAAAATCGACAACCATAGCTTTTGCAAAGTGGACCAAATATCGACCTAAAATGCATTCCTAGGTATAAAACTGGCTCATTTGGAGGAATGTTGAAGTTTTCCCCTAAAACAATTAAACAAGGACGACCTAGACTCGTTTTTTGTTTTATGGGACAAAGTGATCTGCAATAATTTCCGTTTGCTATTTTAGTCCTACACCCCGTATTTCAATGTTTCTTGGCGTAGAAATTTTTGTCCAAAGTCTCTAACACATTTTCATGAACTATATTGGTCGCGAAGAATGCCAGTTGAGGTAAGACTAACGTGCGGACCCAACAGACGAAATCATCAAGTGCTATGCCTTTCCAAAAATAGAAAAAAGTTCAGCCTAAAATGCATTTTTAGGTATAAAACGGGATCATTTCGAGAATCTTAAAGTTTTTCCTTCAAATAAATGACCAAAGACATCCCAGACTCGGTTTTTGCATTGGGGTCCAAAGTGTCCTCCAGCCATTTTCCTTTGGCATTTTCGTCCTACACCTGTAGTTTAGTAATTCTTGGCTAGAATTATGCGTTCATGACCGTAAACATGTCTCTGACACGTTGGCATGAACTATATAGGTCGAGAAGAGTGAAACTAGAGGTAGGACTAATGTGCAGAGCAAAATAGACGAAAATCGACCAAAGGTATAGTTTTTTAGAATTGGCCAAAGTTTGACCTAAAATGCATTTTTAGATAGAAAACGGGCTCATTTGGAGGAGCGTTGAAGCCTTTCTGAAAAAATAATTGACCAAAGACGTCCCAGACTCGGTTTCTCTTTGGGGTCCAAAGTGACCTCCAACGATTTTCATTTGGTATTTTTATCCTACACACCGTAGTTCGACGGTTCTTGGCTAAGAAATGTGCATCCATGATTCTAAACATGTCTCTGACACATTTGGAAGAACTATATAGGTCGCGATGGGTGAACTTTAGGAAGAAATAACGTGCTGACAAAAATAGACGATAATCGACCATTGCTATAGCTTTAGGAAAATGGACCAAAGTTTGGCATAAAATGCAATTAGAGGTATAAAATGGGCTCATTTTCGATAAATGTTGAAGTTTTTTCCAAAATAGTTGACCAAATACATCCTAGACTCGGTTCCTTCTTTGTGGTCCAAATTGTCCTCTTACACCCTCGAGTTTAGGAATTCTTGGCTAAAAAACGTGCGTCCATGACCCTAAACATGTCTCTGACACGTTTTCATTGACTATATAGGTCACGAAGAGAGAAAATTCATGTAGGACTAATGTGTGGACAAAAACAGACGAAAATAAACTAGTGCTACAGCTTTTGAAAAATAAATAAAGTTTGACCTAAAATGCATTTGAAAGCATAAAATGGGCTCATTTAGAGGAATGTTTATATTTTTCCTAAAAATAAATGACCAAACGCGTACCAGACGTGGTTTCTACTTTGGGAAACAAAGTGACCTACAACGATTTTTCTTTGGTATTGTTGTCGTACACACCGTAGTTCAGACATCTTTGCTCAGTAAAACGCATCAATGAGCCTAAACATGTCCCTGACACATTTGCATGAACTATATAGGTCGCAAAGAATGAAACTTGTGGTAGGACTAACCTGCGGACTAAAACTGACGAAAATCGACCGATGCTATAGCTTTCTAAAAAAAGTTCAAAGTTTGACCTAAAATGCATTTCTATGTATAAAACGGGCGCACTTGGATGATTGTTTTTGTTTTTCCAAAAAATAAATGACCAAAGACGTCACAGACACATTTTATTCTTTTGGGAACAAAGAGCCTGACAACGATTTTCCTTTGGTATTTTCGTCCTACACATCGTAATTCAAGAATTCTTGCCTGAACTATATAGGTCGCAAAGAGTGCCACTTGAGGTAGGACTAACGTGCGAACCAAAACGAACGAAAATCGACCACTGGTATATCTTTTTGAAAATGGACAAGAGTTTGACCTGAAATGCATTCTAGGTATAAAACGAGCTCATTTGGTGGAATAATGAAATTTTTTCCAAAATTAATGACCAAAGACGTCCAAGACTAGGTTTCTTCTTTGGTCAATAAAGTGATATGCAACGATTTTCTTTTGGTATTTTCTTTGTTATACCCCGTAGTTCAGGGACTCTTCGCTCATAACCCTGCGTCGATGACCTTAAACATGTCTTTGACACATTTGCATAAACTATATTAGTCGCAAAGAGTGCAAGTTGAGGTCCGACTAATAGGCGTACCAAAAAAAAACAAAAAGCGACTGATGCTGAGCTTTCGAAAAATGGAGAAAAGCTCGGCGTAAAAAGCATTTTTAGGTATAAAATAGGCTCATTTGGAGGAATGTTGAAGGTTTTTTCAAAAAATATTTACCAAATACGTCCTAGACTTAGTTTTTGCTTTAGGGTCTAAAGTGTCCTCTAACGATTTTTGTTTGGTAGTTTTGTCTTCACCCCGTAGTTCAGAGATTCTTGGTTTAGAAATGTCCGTCCATGTCTGTAAACATGTCTCTGACACGTTTGCATGAGCTATATAGGTCGCGAAGAGTGAAACTTGAGGTAGGACTAACGTGCTAACCAAAAAGGACGAAAATTGACCAGTGCTATAGTTTTCGAAAAATGGACAAAAGTTTGGCTTAAAATGCATTTCTAGGAATAAAACGGGCTCATTTTTAGGAATGTTTATGTTTTTCCGAAAAATAAATGACCAAAGACGTCACGAATTCGGTTTCTGCTTTGGGGAACAAAGTGACCTGTAACGATTTTCTTTTGGTATTTTCATTCTACACTCCGTAGTTTAGGGATTCTTAGATAAGAAATGTGCGTCCATGACCCTAAAAATGTCTATTACGTTTTAATGAACTATATAGGTCGCGAAGAGTGGTACTTGAGGTAGGACTAACGTGCTAACCAAAACTGACGAAACTCGATCAGTGTTATAGCTGTTAAAAAAATGAACCAAAGCTCGACATAAAATGCATTTCTAGGTATAAAACGGGCTGATTTAGAAGAATAAAGAAGTTCTTTCAAAAAATATTTGACCAAAGATGTCCCAGACTCGGTTTCTTCTTTGGGGTCTAAAGTATCCTGTAACGATTTTCATTTGGTATTTTTGCCCTACACTTCGTAGTTCGAGGATTCTTGGCTTAGAAATGCGCGTCGATGACCCTAAACATGTTTCTGTCACAATAGGAATAATGTGCGGACCAAAATGGACGAAAATCGACTAACTAGTGCTATAGCTTTCAAAAAATGGAATAAAGTTCTGCCTAAACTGCATTTCAAGGTAACGGGCTCATTTAGAGGAATAAGGAAGTTTTTCCTAAAAATAATTTATGAAAGACATCCCAAACTTGGTTTCTGCTTTGGGGTCCAAAGTGTCCTCTAACGATTTTCGTTTGGTATTTTCGTCCAATACCCCGTAGTTCATGGATTCTTTGCTTAGAAACACGCATCCATTACCCTAAACATGTACCTGACACATATGCATGAACTATACAGGTCACAAAAAATGCTACTTGGGAAAGGACTAACGTGTAGACCAAAAACAGACGAAAATCAACTAATGCTATAGCTTTAAAAAAATGGACCAAAGTTAGGCCTAAAATGCATTTCTACGTATAAAACGGGCACATTTTGATAAATAAAGAAGTTTTTTTCCTAAAAATAGTTAACCCAAGACGTCACAGACTCGGTTTGTTGTTAGGGGTCCAAAGTGTCCTCTAACGATTTATGTTTGGTATTTTCGTCCTACACCCCGTAATTCAAGGATTCTTAGCTCAGAACCGTGCGTCCATGATTCTAAATTGAGTAGGACTAACGGACGGACCAAAACAAACAAAAAACGATCGATGCCATAGCTTTTGCAAAATTATTTAAAGTATGACCTAAAATTCATTTGTAGGTATAAAACGTGCCCATTTGGAGGAATGTTTACGTTGTTCCAAATATGACCAAAGACATCTGAAATTCGATTTCTTTTGTGGGGAATAGTATGGCCTGCAACGATTGTCCTTCGGTATTTTCGTCCAACACCCCGTAGTTCAGGACTTTTTGGCCCTGAAACTCGCGTCCATGACCATAAACATGTATCTACACATTTGCATGAACTATACAGGTCGCGAAGAGTGCCACTTGAGGTAGGACTAACATGCAGACCAAAACGGATGAAAATCGACCAGTGCTATAGCTTTCGAAAAATGGATCAAATTTTGGCATAAAATGTATTTCTAAGTATAAAACGAGCTCATTAAGAGGATATAGAAGTTTCTTTTTCCAAAAACTATTGATCAAAGACGTCCCAGACTCGGTTTCTACTTTGGGGTCCAAAGTGGCCTACAACAATTTTCCTCTGGTATTTTTGTCCTACACACCGTAGTTCATAAATTCTTGTCTCATAAACGTGGGACCATGAACCTAAACATGTCTCTAACACATTTACATGAACTTATAGGTCGCGAAGGGTGCCACTTGAGGTAGGAATAACGAGCAGACCAAAACTGAAGAAAATCGACAAGTGCTATAGCTTTCAATAAATGAACCAAAGTTCAGCCGAAAATGCATTTCTAGGAATAAAATGGGCTCATTTGAAGGAATAATGATGTTTTTCGCAAAAATAATTTACCAAAGACATCCCATATTTGGTTTTTACTTTGGGGTTCAAAGTGTCCTCCAACGATTTTCATTTGGTATTTTCTTCCTAAACTCGTAGTTCATGAATTCTTGGCTCAGAAACGCACATCCATGGCCCTTAACATGTCTTTGACACGTTTGCATAAACTAAAGAGGTCAAAAAAGTGAAACTTGATGTAGCACTAACGTGAAGACCATAAAGGACGAAAATCAACCGTTCTATAGCTTTTGAAAAATGGACCAAAGTTCGGTCTAAAACGCATTTCTAGGTATAAAATAGGGTCATTTAAAGGAATAATGATGCTTCACCCAAAAACAATTTACCAAAGATGTCCCAGACTCGATTTCTTCTTTGGGGTCAAAATTGTCCTCCAACGATTTCCATTTGGTATTTTTCGTCCTACACCTCGTAGTTCAAAGATTCTTGGCTAAAATATGCGTGTCCATGGTCCCAAACAAGTCTTTCACACGTTTGACTGAACTATATAAGTCGCGAAGAGTCCTACTTAAGGTAGAACTAACGTGCGGACCAAAACGGACAAAAATCGACAAGTGCTACAACTTTAAAAAAATGGACAAAAACTCGGCCTAAAATGCATTACTAGGTATAAAACGGGCTCATTTGGAGTAATGTTTGAGTTTTTTCAAAAAATAATTGACGGAATACGTCCCGTACTCAGTTTCTATTTTGGGGTCCAAAGTGCCCTCAAAAGATTTCTCTTAGGTATTTTTGTCCTATACCCGTAGTTTAAGCTTTTTTGGCTCAGAAACGCACGTCCATTATGCTAAACATGTCTCTTACACATTTGCATGAACTATATAGGTCCCAAAGAGTGCCACTTAAGGTAGGACTAACGTGCGATCCAAAACGGATGAAAATCGACTAGAGCTATAGCTTTCGAAAATTAGACAAAAGTTTGGCCTAAAATGCATTGCTAGGAATAAAACGGCTACAATTTGAGGAATGTTGAAGTTTTTTCAAAAACTAATTGACCAAAAACGTCCTAGACTCAGTTTCTGCTTTGGGTTCCAAAGTCTCTTACGACCATTTTTGTTTGTTATTTTCGTTCTACACTTCGTATTTCAGGGATTCTTGGCTCAAAAAACGCCCGTCCATGACCCTAAACATGTCTCTAACATGTTTGCATGAACGATAGAAGTCGCAAATAGTGAAACTTGAGGTAGGACTAACGTGCGGACCAAAACGAACGAAAATCCACCATTTCTATAACTTTAAAAAAAATGGACCAAAGTTTCGCCTAAAAGGCATTTCTAGGTAAAAACCGACTCATTTGTTGGAATGTAGATTTTTTCTCAAAAATAATTGACGAAAGATGTCCAATCTTTGGGCCAAAGTGTCCTCCAACGATTTTTGTTTGGTATTTTTGTCCTACACCCATAGTTTAGGAGTTCTTGGCTCAAAAACGCGCACCCACGACCCTAAACATCTCTCTGACTCGTTTGGATGAACTATATAGGTTGCAAAGAATGCCACTTGAGGTAGGACTAACGTGGGATAAAAAACGGACAAAATCGACCAGAGCTATACCTTTTGAAAATGGACAAAAGTTTGGCCTAAAATGCAATTCTATGAATAAAACGGGCACATTTAGAGTAATATTGAAGTTTTTGCCCAAAAAGAATTGAACAAAGACGTCCTAGACTCGGTTTCCGCTTTGGGGTCCAAAGTGTCCTACAACCATTTTTGTTTGGTATTTTCGTCCTACACCCCGTAACTTAGTAATTCTTGCCATAGAAACATGCGTCCATAACCCTAAACACCTCTCTTACACGTATGCATGAACTATATAGGTCATGAAGATTGAAACTAAAGGTAGGACTAACGTCCGGACCAAATCGGTCGAAAATCGGCCCGAGCTATTGCTTTAAAAAAATGGACCAAAGTTATGCCTGAAATGCATTTCTAAGAATAAAACAGTCACATTTGGAGGAATGTTTAATTTTTTTCTCGCAAATAACTGACCTAACACGTCCTAGACTCGGTTTTGGCTTTTGGGCCCAAAGTGTCCTACAACCATTTTTGTTTGGTATTTTCGTCATACACCTCGAAGTTTAGGAATTTTTTGCTTAGAAACACGCGCTCATGACCATAAAAAAGTCCCTGACATGTATGAATGAACTATAAAGGTCGTGAAGGGTAAAACTTGAGGTAGGACTAACGTCCGGACCAAAATGGATGAAAATCGACTCGAGCTATTGCTTTCGAAAAATGGACTAAAGTTTCGCCTGAAATGTATTTCTAGGAATAAAACGGCCACATTTGGTTGAATGTTGAAGTTTTTCCAAAAAATAATTGACCAAAGACATCCTAGACTCGGTTTCTCCTTTGTGTTCCAAAGTGTCGTACAACCATTTTTGTTTGTTATTTTTGTCCTACACCCCGAGTTCAAGGATTCATGGCTTAGAAACGCGCACCCATAACCTTGAACATGTCTCTGACACATTTGAATGAAGTATACAGGTCACGAAGAGTGCTACTTAAGGTACAACTAACGTGCGAACCACAACGGACAAAAATCGATAAGTGCTATAGCTTTAAAAAAATGGACAAAAGTTTGGCCTAAAATACATTTCTAGGTATCAAACGAGCTCATTTGGAGTAACGTTAATGTTTTGACCAAAAATAATTGACGAACGACGTCTCAGACTCCATTTCTAATTTGGCGTCCAAAGTGACCTCAAACGATTTCTCTTTGGTGTTTTTGTCCTACACTGCGTAGTTTAGGAATTTTTCGCTCTGCAATGCACGTCCATGACCCTAAACATTTCTGTGACACATTTGCTTGAACTATATAGGTCGCGAAGCGTCAAACTTGGGGTAGGACTAAAGTGCAGACCAAAACGGATGAAAATCCACCAGGGCTATAGCTTTTTAAAAACGTATAAAGTTCAACCTAAAATACATTTCTAGGTATAAAACGGACTCATTAAGAGTAATCTATAAGATTTTACAAAAAATAAATGACCAAAGACGTCTCAAACTTGGTTTCTGTTTTGGCGAACAAAGTGACCTACAACGGTTTTTCCTTTAGAAATTTTGTCCTACGCCTCGTAGTTCAGAGATTCTTGGCTCAGAAACGCACGTCCATGATTCTAAACATGTGTCTGACACATTTGTATGAACTATATAGGTCGCAGAGAGTGCCACTTGAGGTACGACTAACGTGCGATCCAAAACGAACGAAAATCGACTAGAGCTATAGCTTTCGAAAAATAGACCAAAGTTCGGCCTAAAATGCATTTCTAGGAATAAAACAGGCACATTTGGACGAATGTTGAAGTGTTTCCCAAAAATAATTGACCAGAGACGTCCAGATTCGGTTTCGGCTTTGGGGTCCAGAGTGTCCTAGAAGCATTTATGTTTGGTATTTTCGTCCTACACCCCATAGTTAAGGAATTTTTTGCTTAGAAACACACGTCCATGACCCTATACACGTCTCTGACATGTATGCATGAACTCTATAGGTCGTGAAGGGTGAAACTTTAGGTTGGACTAACGTGCGACCAAAAAAGATGAAAATCGACCATAGTTATAACTTTCTAAAAATGGTCCAAAAATTGGCCTAAAATGCATTTGTAGGAATAAAACGGCTACAATCGGAGGAATTTGAAGTTTTTCCAAAAACTAATTGACCAAAAAAGTCCTAAACTCAGTTTCTCCTTTGGGTTCCAAAGTCTCCTACAACCATTTTCGTTTGTCATTTTCGTCCTACACCCCGTAGTTCAAGGATTCTTGGCTGAAAAACGCCTGTCCATGACCCTAAACATGTCTCTAACACTTTTCCATGAACGATAGAAGTTGCAAAGAGTGAAAAATGAGGACCAAAATGGACGAAAATCCACCAGTGCTATAGCTTTCAAAAAATGGACCAAAGTTTCGCCTAAAATGCATTTTCTAGGTAAAAACCGGCTCATTTGTTGGAATGTAGAGTTTTTTTAAAAAATAATTGACGAAAGATGTCCAAACTTGGTTTCTACTTTGGGGTCCAAAGTGTTTCTCCAACGATTTTCGTTTGGTATTTTTCTCCTACAACCCGTAGTTCAGAAATTCTTGGCTTAGAAGCATGCGTCCATGAACCTAAACATGTCTCTGACACGTATGCATGAACTATATAGGTCGTGAAAGGTGAAACTTGAGGAAGGACTAATGTTCGGACCAAAACGAACGAAAATCGACCAGAGTTATAGCTTTCGAAAAATGGACAAAAGTTTGGCCTAAAATGCATTTCTATAATAAAACGGCTACATTTGGAGGAAGATTAAAGATTGTCCAAAACTAATTGACCAAAAACATCTTAGACTTTGTTTCTTCTTTGGGTTCCAAGGTGTCCTACAACCATTTTTGTTTGGTATTTTCGTCCTACAACCTGTAATTCAATAATTTTTGGCTTAGAAACATGTGTCCATGACCCTAAACATGTCCCTGACATGTATGCCAGAACTATATAGGTCGTAAAGATTGAAACGTTAGGTAGGACTAACGTCCGGACAAAAACGGACGAAAATCGACCCGAGCTATTGCTTTCGAAAAATGGACCAAAGTTTGGCCTAACATGCATTATTTGGATTAAAACGGCCACATTTGGAGAAATATTGAAGTTTTTCACAAAAATAATTTACCGAAGACATCCTAGACTCGGTTTCTATTTTGGGTTCAAAAGTGTCCTACAACCATTTTGGTTTGTTATTTTCGTCTTACACACCGTAATTCAGGGATTTATGGCTCTAAAACGTGCAACCATGACCCTAAACATGTCTCTGACACATTTGCATGAAGTATATAGGTCACGAAGAGTGCTACTTAAGGTAGGACTAACATGCGGACCAAAACGGGCAAAAATCAACCAATGCTATAGCTTTAAAAAACTGGACAAATGTTCGGCCTAAAATGAATTTCTAGATATAAAACGGGCTCATTTGGAGTAATGTTAATGTTTTGACAAAAAATAAATGCCGAAAGATTTATCGGACTCCATTTCTACTTTAGGGTCCGTTGTGACCTCAAACGATTTCTCATGGTATTTTTATCCTACACCCCGTAGTTCAGGAATTTTTGGCTCAGAAATGCCCGTCCATGACCCTAAACATTTCTCTGACACGTTTGCTTGAACTATATAGGTCGCGAAGCGTCAAACTTGGGGTAGGACTAACGTGCAGACTAAAACGGATGAAAATCGACCAGGGCTATAGCTTTTTAAAAATGTATAAAGTTCGACCAAAATACATTTCTAGGTATAAAACAAGCTCATTTAGAGTGATATTTAAGATTTTCTCAAAAATAAATCAACAAAGACCTCCCAAACTGGGTTTCTGCTTTGGTTAACAAAGTGACCTGCAACGATTTTCCTTTAGAATTTTTGTCGTAGACCTCGTAGTTCAGGGATTCTTGGCTCAGAAACGCAGGTCCATGTTGCTAAACTTTTCTCGGAGACATTTGCAAGAACTATATAGGTCTCAAAGAGTGCCATTTGAGGTAGGACTAACGTGCGATCCAAAACGGATGAAAATCGACCAGAGCTATAGCTTTTGAAAAATTGACCAAATTATGGCCTAGAATTCATTTCTCTGAATAAAATGGGCACATTTGGTGGAAGTTTTTCTCAAAAATATTTAACCAAAGACGTCCTAGACTCAGGTTCGGCTTTGGGGTCAAAAGGGTCCTATAACCATTTTAGTTTGGTATTTTCGTCCTAAACCCCGTAGTTCAGGAACTCTTGGGTTTGAAACACGCATCCATGATCCTAAAAACTTCTCTGACAGTATGCATGAACTATTTAGGTCTTGGAGGGTTAAACTTGAGGTGGGAATAACGTGTGGACCAAAACGTACGAAAACCAACAAGAGCTATAGCTTTCGAAAAATTAACCAAAGTTTGGCCTAAAATTGATTTCTGGGAATAAAACAACCACATTTGGAGGAATCTTGAAGTTTTTCCCAAAAGTAATTGACCAAATACATCCTAGACTAGGTTTCTACTTTGGGTTCCAAAGTGTCATACAACCATTTTCGTTTGTTATTTCGTTCTACACCCATTAGTTCAAGAATTCTTGGCTTAGAAACGCTCGTCCATGACCCGAAACATGTATCTTACATGTTTCATGAACTATATAGGTCACGAACAGTAAAACTAGAGGTAGGACTAACTTGCAGACTAAAATGGTTGAATATCGACCAGTACTATAGCTTTTAAAAATTGGACCAGAGTTTAAGCTAAAATGCATTTCTAGGTAAAAACCGATCATTTGTTGGAATGTTAAAGTTTTTCTGAAAAAATAATTGACCAAAGATGTCCCAAACTTGGTTTCTACTTTGGGGTCCAAAGTGTCCTTTAGCGATTTTCATTCGGTATTTTTGTCCTACACCCGCAGTTCTGAAGTTGTTGGCTCAGAAAGGCTCGTCCGTGACTTTAAACATGTCTCTAACACGTTTGGATGAACTATATAGGTCGCGAAGAGTGAAACTTGATGTAGGACTAACGTGCGGCCAAAATGGACGAAAATCGACCATGCTATAGCTTTAGGAAAATGGATCAAAGTTCGGCCTAAAATGCATTTGTAGCTATAAAACGGGCTCGTTTGGAGGAATGTTGAAGTTTTTGCCAAAAATAACTGACAAAAGACGTCCCAGATTCAGTTTCTACTTTAAGGTCTAAATTTTCCTGCAACATTTTTCGTTTGGTATTTTCTTCCTACACCTAGTAGTTCAATAATTATGGGCTCAAAATCGTACGTCCATGACCCTAAACATGTCTCTGACACGTTACCATGAAATTTATAGGTCGTGAAGGGTGAAATTTGAGATAGGACTAACGTGCGGACTAAAATGAACGAAAATCGCCAGCTCTATAGCTTTTGAAAAATGGACCAAAGTTTGTCGTAAAATGCATTTATAGGCGTAAAATAGGCTCATTTGGAGGAATTTTGAAGTTTTTCCTAAAAGTAATTGACAAAAGACGTTTCAGACTCCGTTTCTGCTTTGATGTCCAAAGTGTCCTCCAACGATTTTCCTTTGATATTTTCATCCTACACCCCGTAGTTTAGGAATTCATTGCTCATAAATGCATATCCTTGACCCTAAACAATTACCTGACACGTTTGCATGAACTCTATAGGTCAGGAAGAGTGACACTTAAGGTATGACTAACGTGCGGACCAAAACGAACGAAAATTGACCAGTGCTATAACTTTTGGAAAATGGACCACAACTCGACCTAAAATGCATTTATAGACATAAAACGGGCTAATTTAGAGGAATGTTTTAGTTTTTCCCAAAAATAAATCACTAAAGACATCCAAGACTCGATTTTTGCTTTTGCGAACAGAGTGACCTCCAACGATTTTCCTTTAGCATTTTCTTCCTACATTCCGTAGTTAAGGGACTCTTCGCTCAGAAACACGCGTCCATGACCCTAAACATGTATCTGACACATTTGCATGAAATATCTGTCACAAAGAGTGACATTTGAGGTAGGACTAACGTGCGGACCAAACCAGACAAAAATCGCCAACATTATAGCTTTCGAAAAATGGAACAAAGTTCGATGTAAAATGCATTTTTAGGTATAAAACGAGCTCATTTGAAGGATTGTTTAAGATTTTTCCAATAATAAATGACCAAATACGTCCAAGACTCGGTTTATGTTTTTATGAAAAAAGTGACCTGCAATGATTTCTCTTTACTATTTTCGTCTTACATCCCGTAGTTCAGGGACTTTTGGCTCAGAAACGCACGTCCATGACCCTAAACATGTCTCAAACACATTTTCATGAACTACATAGGTCACGAAGAGTGCCATTTGAGGTAGGACTAACGTGCGGACCAAAACGAACAAAAATCGCCAACTTTATAGCTTTCAAAAAATGGACCAAAATTTGGTGTAAAATTTATTTCCATGTATAAAACGGTCTCATTTAAAGGATTGTAAAAGTTTTTCACAAAAATAAATGACCAAAGACGTCCCAGACTCGGATTCTGCTTTGGGGTCCAAAGTGAACTCGAATGATTTCCATTTGGTATTTTCGTCTTATACCAAACTTTATAGCACTCTTCTTGACCTATATAGTTCATGCAAACATGTTGGAGACATGTTTAGGGTCATGGATGAGTGTTTCTGAGCCAAGAATCCCTAAACTACGGGGTGTAGGACCAAAATACCAACGATAAATATTTGGAGGACTTTTTGAACCCCAAAGCCGAAACCGAGTTTGGGACGTCTTTGGTCATTTTGTTTTTGAAAAAAACTTAAAAATTCCTCTAAATGACCCTTTTTTATACCTAAAATGCATTTTAGGTTGAACGTTGATCCATTTTTGAAAAGTTGCACTAGTCGACTTTCGTTCGTTTTGGTCCGCACGTTAGTCCTACCGCAAGTAGCATTCTTTGCGACCTATATAGTTCATTCATATGTGTCAGAGACATGTTTGGGGTCATGGACGCGTGTTTTGAGCCAAGAATCTCTAAACTACGGAGTGTAGGATGAAAATATCAAATGGAAATTGTTGGAGGACACTTGGGACCCCAAAACAGAAATCAAGGTTGGGCGTCTTTGGTCAATTATTTTTGGCAAAAAATTCAATATTCCTTCTAATGAGCGTGATCTATAACTAGAAATGCATTTTAGGTCGAACGTTGGTCCATTTTTCGAATACGATAGCACTTGTCGATTTTTCGCGAACTATATAGTTGAAGCAAATGTGTCAGAGAGACATGTTTAGGGTCATGGACGCGAGTTTCTGAGCCAAGAATCCCTAAATAACGGGGCATAAGACGAAAATAACATATGGGAAATCGTTGGAGGTCACTTTGTTCCCCAAAGCATAAATGTATTTTAGGCCAAACTTTGGTCCATTTTTCGAAAGCTATAGTACTGGTCGATTTTCGTTTATTTCGGTCCGCACGTTAGTCCTATCTCAATTGGCACTCTTTGCGACCTATATAGTTCATTCAAATGTGTCAGAGACATGTTTAGGGTCATGAACGCACGTTTCTAAGGTAAGAGTTTGTGAACTACGGGGTGTATGATGAAAATACCAAACAGAAATCGTTGGAGGTCACTATGGACCCCAAAGCATAAACCGAGTCTGAGATTACTTTGGTCAATTATTTTTGGGAAAAACTTCAACATTCCTCTAAATAATCCCAATTTATAATACAAATGTATTTTAGGTCGAACTTTGGTCCATTTACTGAAAACTAAAGCATTGGTGGATTTTCGTCCGTTTTGGTTTGCACGTTAGTCCTACCTAAAGTGGCACTCTTAGCGATCGATATAGTTCATGCAAATGTGTCAGAGACATGTTTAGAGTCATGGATGCATTTTTCTAAGGTAAGAATTTGTGAACTACGGGGTGTACGACGAAAATACTAAACGGAAATCGTTGGAGGCCACTCTGGACCCCAAAGTAAAAATGGAGTCTGAGCGTCTTTGGTAAATTATTTTTTTTAAAACCTTCAACATTCCTCAAAATGATCCCATTTTATACCTAGAAATGCATTTTAGGCCGAACTTTGGACGATTTTTTTTAATGTTATAACACTGGTTGATTTTCATCCCTTTTGGTCCGCACGTTAGTTCTACCTCCAGTTTCACTCTTCGCGACCTATATAAATCATCCAAACGTGTTAGATAAATGTTTTGGGTCATGGACGCGTGTTTCTGAGCAAAGAATCTCTAAAGTACGGGGTGAGGACAAAAATACCAAAGGGAAATCGTTGCTGGTCACTTTGTTCTCCAAAGTAGAAATTGAGTAAGGGATGTCTTTGGTAATTTATTTTTGGGAAAAACTTTAACATTCATCCAAATGAGCCCGTTTTATACCTAGAAATGCATTCTGGGTCGAACTTTGGTCTATTTTCCAAAATTTATACCACTTGTTGATTTTCGTCGGTTTTGGTTCACACTTAGTCCTATCTCAAGTTTCACCCTTCACGAACTATATAGTTCATGCAAACGTGTCAGAGACATGTTAGGGTCATGGACGTGCATTTCTGAGCAAAAATTCCTGAACTACGTGGTGTAAGACAAAAATACCAAACGAAAATCATTGGAGGACAGTTTAGACCCCAAAACAGAAACCGTGTCTGGGATGTCGTTGGTCAAATATTTTTTGGAAAAACTTCATTATTGCTCAAAATAAGCCGTTTTATACATAGAAATGCATTTTAGTTCAAACTTTTGTTCATTTTTCAAAAGCTATACGAATGATCAATTTTTTTATGTTTTTGTACGCATGTTAATCCTACCATAAGTAACACTCTTCACGACCTATATAGCTAATGTGAATTTGTCATAGACATGTTTGGGGTCATGGACATGCGTGTCTGAGGGAAAATTCCGAAAACTACAGGGGGTAGGATGAAAATACCAAAGAAAATCTTTATAGGTCAATTTCTTACCCTGAGTTGAAACCTAGTATGGGACGTCTTTAGTCAATTATTTTTTGAAAAAACTTCATTATTCCTTCAAATTAGCCGTTTTATACCTAGAAAAGCATTTTAGGCCGAACTTTGCTCTATTTTTCGAAAGCTATAACACCGATCTATTTTTGTCCTTTTTGTCCCGTACGTTAGTCCTATCTCAAGTAGCTTTCTTCACAACCTATATAGTTCGTGAAAATGTGTCAGAGACATGTTTAGGGTCATGGGCGCGTGTTTCTGAGCCAAGAATCACTGAACTCTGGAGTGTAGGATGAAAATACCAAATAGTAATCGATAGAGGACACTTTTGACCCCAAAGCAAAACCCGAGTCAGGGACGTGTTTGGTCAATTATTTTTTGGAAAAACTTCATTATTTCTCCAAATGAGCTTGTTTTATACCTACAAATGCATTTCAACCTAAAATGCATTTCTAGGTATAAAACTGCTCATTTGGAGGAACGTTGAAGTGTTTTCCTCATCATCTTCGTAGCTTTCATCATTGAAATTAGACATGTAGGAATAACTTTTCGTTCTCCTCTAAAAATTACCTCTGCTGTTCCTAGTCTTCGAAAAGTCACTTCGTTTGTATGGCAATTCATGGTAGCATGGTTGGAATACAGAAAATCCATGCCCAAAATTACATCTAGCTCTTGCAAATCAAGAGGTATCAAAT
>JBBPDJ010002371.1:0-42036 GCA_037974625.1 Cucumis cinereus | reverse complement strand
CTTAAAAACAAATCATCGTAAAACGTGCAAGTCACATAAAGCATATCATCATCTCAAATCATTTCTCAAATCATCATTGTAGATACCGTCTTTTGTCCATTTATTTTATTTTATTTAATTTTTATAATTTATAATTTATAATTTATAATTTTTTTTTATTTTCATCTTATTTTACTAAAAGTTTTTTTTAGAAAAAAAAAAAGAAAAAAGAAAAAAGAAAATTGAATTGAAATAAAAAAGAAAAGAAAAAGAAAAAGAAAAGAAAAAGAAAAATCTATCTTTGGGCTCACATATATTCTCTCCTCCCCTAATTTCTCTCAACCACTCTTTCCATTCTCTCCACTTTCTTCCTCACACCCACGATTTAGGTTTTCCCTTCTCTGCTCTCCTACTTTCTCCACTAAAAGAGTTTCCTGCCTCCACTAAAAAGCCAAAATCTTTACCTTAAAAGAAAAAATCCCAAGAAGAAGAAGGGAGAGATCACATTATATTTTCATTGCAAAAAGGTTCTGAGTTTTAGCTTTCAATTTGAAAGATTTGAAAAGAAGCAAGCAATTTTACACAAAGGGAATCAATTTTGACACCAAGGGTTTTCAAATGTATATTTCTTTTTTTTTTCTCAATTTTATTTTTTTTTTCTTTCACAAATTGTCTTTTTTTTTCTAAATTCAAATGTTTGTTTCCTGTAATGTTCATAACTTTTTTTTTTAGGTTTTCCTTTATTTGTTTATATTAGCTTTCATTTAAATTTCCTAAGTTCCATTTAGTTTCAATAATGGCAAGTTTTAATATTTGTTTTCCTGTATTTAAATTTGGGTAAATTTGGGTTCACATTGACATCATTAATTTGTTACTCATGTAGATTTGGTGTTCATTAATTGTTAATTTTTTTTATCAAAGTGGTTGCAATTTGCTTTTTTTTTAAAAAATTGATGTTTGCATAAATTAGCTACTGCTATTTTCATTAAACTTGAGGAATTTTTATTAAATTGGTGTTTGTATAAATTTGCTACTGCCATTTTCTTTAAATTTGGTGCCAGGGATGAATTTGTTTGTTAATTTGCTACTGTCATTTAAAAAGTATTTTTGGTGTTGGGATGAATTTGTTACTGTCTTTTTTTTAAAAAAATTGTTGCTAATATTTGGATTAATTTATTACTGTAGATCTCTTTACATTAATTCAAATTTGGTGGGTTTAATTTGCTACTGCCTCTTTATTATATTAAATTTGGTATTGAGATTTAGTTTGTTACTGTGAATGGCTTTTTATAAATTTATTGAAATTGATAATTTATTATTAATTATATTTATCTCATATCATATAATTGATTTAGTTTTTTTTTCAAAAAAAAGATTTTCCTGAGAAATCAAATATTTAGTTTAGGGTGAGATTCTTGGTTTATAATTTTTTTTAAAGTACAAAATTCATTATAAACCTAACGGAGAGAGAAAGGAGTGTTTGTTTACGGGTTTTTCCATAAATACATGAAATTTCTCCTTAGGTGGTTTTTTTATTAATAAATTGAATTTTAAAATATCACTTATAATTCTATTTTAAAATGGGACTGAGTAGTGTTATCTCTTTGTAATTTTTTTAATTCTTTAGATACATGAAATTTCTCATTAAGCACCTATGATGGAGATTAAAACATCAAGAAGATATTTTAATATTCTTGAGGTAAATAAAATATTTTTTGAAACCAAAATGAATTTCAATGGCTCTTATGCCACTCATAATTATCAATTCATTTTTTTAAAAAAAAACGTGAATTGAGAACTGTGGGACATTTAAAAAATCAAATCAATTTATGTTTTTTTTGTTTTTGTGAACTTTTGAAATTTAATTTTTAAAAGCTAAAAATTGGTAACCATTTTCATGGGTGTTGTAAGGTGCTAACACCTTCCCTACACACAATTGACTCCCGAACCTAAACCTAAATTTACGTAGACCAAAAGTTTTATGGGTGGCCAATCACACCTAAATATGGTTGGTGGCTACTCCAAAACTATTTATAAAAATTAAATAACAGAGGACGTCGGCCGCTCCACGTCGCAATCATGTTGCGACAACTTGGCGACTCCACTGGGGACTTTAATGTGCAAGAGAGTCGAGCCGTTACATTTTTATCTTTTATCCTTATTGTATTATAACTCATTGGTTCACCTAATTATTGTTTCTGATTTGATTTATCCGAAGTATTTGTATTATGTTCTTGGTACATTTGTTTATATATGTCATCATGCATTCTCACACACTCACAAGCCCTCTACCTAGGCTACAACCTTATAGGACTAGAATTGAGGGTGAAGTATTGTTGACCTTCGATGGATTTCGACTCTCGTGCAAGCACCTGAAAAATTCACGCTCAAATGAAATCTTTTGTTATTTTTTTAATAACATTGGAATAAATTTGAGGGCCTTTCCCTTCTAAGAGGTTAGAAATACCAACACCATGTCATTTTTTTTACATAATTTTGTGTTGTTCGTGATTTCTTTCATTCCTATTCTTTACGGTCACTCATTATAAGTCAAACTGTCCGAATTATTTTTCAATATTTTTTTAAAAGAAAAACAAAGTTTTACATTTTTTTTCTATAAAATTTGAAATCATATTCGCTTTTTTTACCAAAAAAAAAAAAAAAATTCAATCGTAGTGTTCTTACTTTATTTAAGAAAAGTTTTCTAAATTTTCCTGAAATCAAGTCTTCAACCTCAATTATACACTTTTAAGGAGAGTAGTGTGTACCGTCGTTACGACTCTCGTAGAAGCACATGAAAATCTTAAATTTTTTAAAAATAAATAATATTTCTAAAAAAGGAAAATAAGGAGAGTAGTGTGTACCTTCGTTAAGCTCTCGTAGAAGCACATGAAAATCTTAAATTTTTCTAGAAATAAATATTTTTTTAAAAAAAGGAAAATATGGAGAGTAGTGTGTACCTTCGATACGGCCATCGTAGAAGCACATGAAAATCTTAAATTTTCTAAGAATAAATAATATTTCTAAAAAAGAAAAATGAGGAGAGTAGTGTGTACCTTCGTTATGGGTCTCGTAGAAGCACATGAAAACTTTATATTTGCTACAAATTAAATAATGATTTTAAAAAAAAAATTTAGGGAGAGTAGTGTTTACCTTCGAAAGTTATAACTCTCGTATAGGTACATCAAAACCTTATTTTATTTTATTTTCTTCTATTTATTATTTTATTGTATTTTATTTGCAAAGTGAAATGACTTTATGCTTTATTTGTCATAATCGTAAAATGAAGGAACAAAAGTGGAATACCAAGATGTCCAATGTATCGATGCATTCGTCTCTGACAACTACGTATGATGAACCAAGTGATGTTCTTCAATGGGCTGAAGAAATGCAACAAAAATTTGGGGATAGTATATACAGTTCTTCGGAAGTATTAGTGTTATCCAAGTGTCAGATCTCTTTTACACAAAACAACTTATCCGAACTAAAGATGATTTGGGAAGCGTTGACGCCCAAACGGAGATTCGTGTTTTCAAAGAGTATGGACATATAGCAGAGTTGATGTACATACCAGTGAACTATTTTGCTTTAAGAGCTATAATTAATTTTTGGGATCCAGCGTATGGTTGTTTCACATTTGGGTCGTGTGACTTATTACCAACTATAGAAGAGTATCAAGCTATGCTTAGCATTCCTGAAAAGGAAAAGGAAATTGTTTATTTCTTCAATCCTAAGCAAACAACAAAGAGAACACTGTCAAAGTTTTTAGAAACTGTCCATGCTATCGAAATTCGAAAGCACATAAGAGTTAAGGGTGGAGAGGAGAATGTGTCGTTTGATTATCTAATAAGGATGACCCAAGCGTATATTGATGAAGATAAAGGCCTCACTCTTTTGGCACTGTGTATTTATGGAGTAGTAATTTTTCATAAAGCAGAGGGTTATGTTGACGGAAAAGTGATCAAGTTAATTTTTTGAAATAGAGGGAGGAGTCAACCCTATCATAGCTTTATTGGCGGAAACTTTTCGATCCCTTCATTATTGCAGAAATCAGGGTGAAGGAAAGTTGAATTGTTGTTTTCCATTACTTTATATTTGGATAAACAACCATATCAAATTTCCGGCAAAATTTAAGTGTCCAAGGATAGATTTTAAGAGTTCATGGAATTTGATGCGCAACACAATTAGTGAGTTTGGCATGGCCATTTGGGATCCAACATACCCAGAGAAGGAGGCTTGGGTGTCTTTCTTTTCAACCATGAATTCTTAAAATATCATATGGAAGGCTCAATGGATGCCTTTGAAAGCAGTGATATACAGGTGTGGAGATTTTCACAGTGTGTCTTTGTTGGGACCATGGGGAGGTGTTAGCTATGCACCATTGTTAGTTTTACGACAGATGTGGCTCAAACAGTTTATACCACCAACCACAATATACAAGAGTTAGTTTTTTCGTATGGTCTTGAAGATTGTCTAGGAAAAAATGTCGAGCAGTGTATGCATGGAAATATGTGAGAAAGATAAAAGACAAAGGACACTATGAAGGAGTTACTAGTGGATACGAAGCATGGAAGACAAACAGAAAGAAAAATGTAATAGATTTTACCTTAAAGAAGGAAGCTGAAAGGGTAAAAGAGATAAGACTTGAACAACAAAATCAGTGGGTTGAAGAAAGCATAAAATTAGTAGAGAAAAATCAGCTGCTAGAGCAAGAGAATGAGAAACTTCGTAAAGAGACAAGTCAATGGATGGATCATGCAACTTATTTGCAGAAAGAACTCGACAAGGTCAAAGAATCTTTAAGAAGTCGAGATAAGTTAGAAAAAAGTTTTGAGACCTTAGATAAAGAGATGAGGCGAATGAATAAATCAAATAGAAATTTGAAAAATGAAAAGACAACATTGCAGGCAAAAGTGGAGTCGCAAGAGGAGTATATTAAAGATTTAGAAAGCGGAAAAGAATATTTCCTCGAGGTTGTCCATGATTTGAACACGTCAATTGGAAAACAAGAAACACAAATAACAGAATTGGAAGCGCACAATCGTTCCCTATGTCAAACCATTGATAGTTTACATGTGAAGGTGGCCGAACACTCTGAGGAATATGAGACAATGAGAAATTATGCTAATTCCTTACATTATCAACTTACCGCATATCAAAATTCAATTGAGAGGATAGTGCAGAAATACAAGCTGTTGAAAATAGATTACATGCAAATGAAAGCAGATTATGATTTGCAAAGAAGAGATTTTCAAAGGCTAGTGGAGCAGGTCGATCAGACGATAGAATTTCTCAGAATGGTGTCTAGAAGAGCAAGCAGATTTACAGAATGGGCAGTTGATTTAAGGGTCAATTTTTTCTCAATGCAACCCCATGCGGATGGTTTGAATAAGTGCTTGAGGATGATATGCAGGAAACTTGGGCATTTTGGTCGTTTTCATTAATTGTTCATTTTAATTTTGCTATTAATTGTGTAGTGCTCTCACTTAAGTACATCAACGATCTTTGTTTCTGCTTTAAACTTTCTTCAATCTTTATTCCATTGACATCACACTCAATTTCAAATGTTAGCTCAAAATTATGTAAGGTAAGCAAAGGCGCATTATATAGCTTATCTTTCAAATCATTGAAAGCATGTTCTTATGCTTGTCCCTACTCGAATATTACATTCTTCTTAATAAGATCATTCAGTGGTGCAGCTATGGAACTAAAACCTCTAACAAACCTCCCATAGAAGCCAGCTAAGTCATAAAAACTTCTAATCTTGTCATAAAAACTTCTAATCTTACTTTCATATTTAGGTGTAGGCCACTCTATAATTTTTTTAACCTTCTTAGAATCAACTTTCACTTTTTTTTTTTAGAAACTACAAAACCTATGATATTTACCTTTTCCATGCAAAAACAACATTTTTTTAGATTAGCGTAAAGTTTTTCCTTCTAAGTGCATCAAATCTCTTTAAATGTAACCATGAGTATGGTTCTTTTTCAAAGTATAGCCCTTCTAGGCTTAGAAGGCTTAGCACTCTAACTTGCTAGTTTTCTATCTTTTTCCTCTCTATGTCGCAAGCTATGATCTTGCTTTTCTCTCAATCTCTCATTTTCTCTCAAGCCCTCTTTTTCTTTTCTCAATCCCTCATTTTCTCTCAAATTCTCATTTTATTTTTCTTTTTCTTTTGCTTATGTTGTGTCTTCTTCTTCTTTTTTTTCTAACTTTTCTTGATCGATAAGTACTTCTCTTGAAAAAAAGGGTACAAGTACAGTTTTTTTACCATTGTGTGTGAAAGTGTAACGGTTAAGAAAACCATCATAAATAACTTTTCTATCAAAATGTCAAGGTCTTCCAAGGAGCATGTCACCTGCATGCATGGGTACCACGTCACACAATACTTCATCCTTGTATCTCCCTATGGCAAAAGGAACCTTCACCTGCTTAGTCACCCTGAGTTATCCACAATCATTAAGCCACTATAATTTGTAAGGTCTTGGATCAGGTGTAGTATCCAAGTCTTGTTGTGAGATTAAACTAGAGCTCACCACATTTGTATAACTCCCATTTTCATTCACATCACTACACGGTAGAGTTTGTACATGAAAACGTGCATGAAAAAGATTCTCTCTCTGATTTTCTAAATCATCCTCCTTCATGTGTGTACTTAAGGCCCTTCTAGTGACTATGGACAATCGTGAAGTATCTTCATCTTCTTCCTCTCATTCTTCGTCACTCATTAAATTTTTTGTCTCTTCATCATCTTCACTCACATCAGTGACTATCTTTCATCCTTTAATGATCATTGTCCTCTTATTAGGACATTTTCTACTTATGTGCTTTATCTTTAGGTATATCACTTCCTATCTTAGATTTAAGTTTAGAATCTATGGATTTTTCACCATGTTTCCAAGAAGTTGAATGGAAAAAGTTTTAGAAGTGAACTGTAACACTCCGAATTTTTAACCTTAAACCGAGGTCGTTACTTGAATAAAAACAAGAATTTAAAACCAAGCTGTTATAAATTTCAAATCATTTTATTTACAAAATTAAAAAAGAAACGTCAAAATCATCAGTATGCAGCAAACTAATAAATAAATCAATAAAACAATGTAAAACTACTGATATTTGGGTCCTAAGTAAAACATGCAACTTTCATAAGAAAACCAAACTAAAAGCTATTCATAAATCTAGAAAACATAAAATCATGAAGACTGCAGCGAAAACATTAGTCAATATAATCTCGGATGACATGGTCATTGGTTCTTCCTGTCTGTCATCGCTTTCCTCATACTTACCTGAAAAATAAACATGAAAAGGGTGAGTATAAAAATACCTAGTAGGGGACCCACTACTAGGCCCACTAGGTGAATTGTTGACTTCCTATTAAACCTATACCCTGTGCTACAAAGTCTATTGACTTGGTAGGAACGCCCAAACGCAAGGGTCGTCCTATCGAGTGTGTGGAAACACATGCAACAACAGTCTAGTGTATCGTTGGGACACATGCCACATAAACTTATGAATCCGTCCCACCTACGGACTGCAACATAGCTAATAGATAAAGTTAACAACTACCATAGTCTCAAAACATGCAATCTTAGTCCCAAACATTCATAAGCACGCATATGAAGTTTAATTCCACAATGATATCCACAATCACTCCCACACCTTCATCATGCTTTATGGTTTTTCCATAGCAAATGGTAAAGACATATTGTCACACAACCTCATGGTTCTTCCATAGAAATTTGTCGTAACAGATCGTCACATGGCCATTCAGTTCATCTCAACATAGTTAACCCATTACCAACACCTGACTGAGGAGTTAGTCCATTTGATTAACTCAACTCATAACCATCACCAGCAGCTAACTAAACCATTTAGTTAACTTACCACAGAACCACTACTAACAGTTAACTAATCCATTCAGTTAACTCCTCACATAACCATCACCAACAGTTAACTAAGCCATTTAATTAACTCACCACATAAATCTGACTCAAGCAATTTGTCACACAACCAAACAAATCATGTCAGCGTACCACACAATTAAGCTTGACATACGAGTTATGCATTGTTACTTAATAACTCACTTATCACCTAAACTATAAACAAACAGTTTATCATAAGACATATCATCGAGTTCACTAGGTGACCATTAACTCTCCATTAAATCTGTACTTCGTGCCACACAGTCTAATGATTTGGTAGGAACGCCCACACAACCCATTGTCAAGGTCGTCCTAGCAAATTTGTGGTATCACATACAAAAGCAGCTATCGTCGGAACACATGCCACACAAACTTGGACTTGTTAACCCATCCTACAAACAAAGTACAATACAGTAGCAAATCTGTGGGATCACATGCAAAAGTAGCTATCGTCGGGACACATACCACACAGACTTATTCACCCGATCCACGGGACACATGCCACATAGACTTGTTAACCCGTCCCACAAACGGAGTACAATTAATAGCTAGAGTTAACAGACACCATCAATCCAACAATATCCACAATTAAAATGTATAGCAGTTACATCCATAACTCCATCCCACATGATACAGTTATCATGCTTTACAGATTAAAAAACAGTACGAAATGGCATGCATAAACACCGCACATTTAATTATACAAAGGTACCCCATCATCATTCCACAATACAACACAGCCATCAACTATTACATACAAAAAATTATATCTATGAAACCAAATTTCATATTATAAGGCTTCACGCAACAACCATAAAACAACCAAAGTAGTCATGCACAAGGCACACATTTAAACCACACTGTTACTTTGTACCCATAAAGTAACACATGCGTATCCATCTCCTTCACCTTATGCACCTAAGGCGTGGATTCAGTAGAAGCATCTCTTACTCATCCAACTTAAATTAATAATTTTCCATTAAAATTATTAATTACAATAATTTAAACTCGTCGCCTACTCAGTTAATTCATCTTATCACCAAATAAAGCAACCCAGATGTCACATAAAATAATCTTACTGTCACATAAATATCATTACTTACTGTCGAGAAATCAGTAGTAAGTCACTTACCTCAAGTGTCGTTAATCTCTTGGCTCAAGAATAAATCATCACACGATCCTATACATAAAACATTTAATCAATAACTTCCCATAAAAAATTATTAATTAAATTAAGCTTAACACCAAAAAACTTAATCTTACCGATCAAACACCGAAAACTCCAATTTGATTCATAGAAAAATCCTACGAATTAACTCCACAAAAGCTTCAAATTCAACCATCACATAACAATTTCCCATAAAATTTTTTAATTAAATAACCCTCAAACTTTCAGTATCAATTCTTACCTTACAAATTTTGTCGTCGAAAATTCAATCCAATTCGTAGAGAAAGCTATGAACTTAATCCAACAAAAAAAAAATACCCAAATTAATTTCTCAAATTAAACTACAATGGATATCCAAAAACCCATAAGTAAAAACTAATAAATTTTACCAACAAACCACCCACGGCAAAGCGACAGTTGAGGGTAGACTAGCGGTGCGGCGGTCAAGGTAACGAACGTCGAACTGACAATCGACAGGGACGCTCTAGTACAAAGGACGAAGAGAGGCAGCTTCGAGAACATGTACGACTCGACTCAGTAGACGGAGGAGTTCAGCTTACGACTTGCGTCGTCAACGACAACGACGCACAGATCCGATGACCATTGGCGATCGCACGACGTTTGGCTCGAAGAATAGCAGCCGATGAGAGCTTGCCACTGGAGAAAATACACACAGAGAAGGAGGGTGGCGTGCGACGACTTATCCAGACGTGAAGAAGAAAAAAATTAATTAATTGTCACGTACTTCAATACAACCCTAAATTAATATATTTATAAATTAAATAATAATATTAATTTATTATGAATAAATAATATTATTATTATTTTATAAATAAGTAATAATAATCTTTTATTATTATTTCTTTTTTCCTTTTTCCACCAAATAAGATTTTTTTTTCAATCCAAAGAAAAGAAATTAACATCCCAATCCAACATAATCTCAAATAAACCAACTTATACTTAAATTTATTTAAGATAATTAAACTAAAATTATCTCAAATTTTTAGGATGTTACGTGAACCTTGATTTGCGCCTATGAATCTACTTTTCAACCTTTTCTACAAGATGCGCTAATTTTTCCATTTTCTCGCACTCTTGCATTCAACTTCTTCAGCCATATCAATATTTAATCCATGAAGGAATCTGATAATAGTGTTCTCTTCATCCTCATCCATATTTAATCTTTCCATCAACATCTCCATCTCCTTGAAATAATCCTCTACAATCTCAGTCCCTTGGTGTAACGCCTGAAGTCGTTGTGCACAACCTCTCATGTAATGGTTTGGTACAAACTGACGCTTCATGAGCTCTCTCAATTCTAACCATGTCTCCCTAGACCCTCTTATCGCCTTTTCCTTTTAGAACACACCTTATCCCACCATGTTTGGCCATACCCGTTAAAATGTGTTATGGAGATAGTTACATTCTTCTCTTTAGAGTGATCGTTACCATGAAAATATTATGCCTCATGTTCCCATTGGAAAAAGTCTTCAGGATTAGACGTACTATGAAATTTTTGAAATTTTACTTTAATGTTTCCAAAACCTCGATGTCCATGGTTGTTTTCTCTTCTACCTTGTTGTCCCCTATTGTGAATACCTTCTTCATCTCTTCTACATTGTGGTCTCAGGCCATGTCGCTCCCCTCTCCGAGGTCCATCTATAACAGGGTAAGAGTCACATTCATTTTTCTCTGAATCTTTTTCCTCCTCAGGATCCCCCACAACTTGTCTTCTTACTTCAGGTCTTACCCTACCTTGAAATCTTTGTTATAGTCTATCTAACCTTGCATTGATTAAAGTCTCCAAGCGTTGCATGACATCCTCATGGAGTTTTTCTTGTAACTTCCCCTGTGAAGCACCTCCATTTTTCTGCCATTTCTGCAAAACAAAAACAAGTGAAAGAAAAGTGGACCTCACAATCACTCCCTCACGTGTTTCCTTCAATAGGTGATGTTCAATCGTGTTTACACTCAATTTATAACTCTCCCTCACAAATATAAACTCTTTCACTAGGATGATATGCAGAATTTTGAAACTAAGTTCAAAGAGCAAGCCAACAACAAACAAAACAATAATGATTGTGAAATCCAAACTCAAGCAAAGAACCAGTTGAATGCAACAAAAAACGAAAACTACAAATCAAGAACCTAATATTCGAGATTCAACTAACTAGAAAAGAAACAACAAAAATTATGATATCTAGAATTGAGAATGTAATATTCAAAATTCGAAGAATGCAAGATGAAAAAAAAAAGGCAAACTACTAGACAAAAGATTGACAAAAAGAAACAGGGAATTAAAAACTAACAACACTAATTTTACATAAAACCTAATTCAAATCATCAAACAAATGCACTTTAAAAACTATTAATTTTAGCAGCTTAAAAGTATAAAAATCCAGCCGTTTAATTGGCGTGTCTACTTGACCTGCTTCCAATATCTTTTTTTTTCTTATTATTTTTTTTCAATCTTAGCCGTAAAAAACCCTAAACTATATTTTTTTTTCAAATTTCAATCAATTCGAAAAATATTTTTTTTCCTTCCAGTATCGATTTCTCATTTCATCCTTCAAGCATTCAATATAATTTTTTTTTTTCTTCTCAAATTTTATTCAACCTTCCAACTAGCGGATTCAATTCAAAGATTCAATTCAAAGTCAATCTTTTTTCTTTTTTAAAAAAGAACAAAAAGAAAAAAAACTAATTAGAAACTAGACTCAATTAAGAAAGTAACTAATTAAACATATACCCAATCTATAACCTAGTCTCTGATACCCAATTATATGAAAATCCTAGGATTTGAAAATTAGGAAACCAATGGGTGAACCCCTAATATCAAATGCTAATATCCTCAATTAATTTGACAATAACCCAAGGGAATGAATTAGATTTAGATTACCCTTTGATCAAAGACCAAGAGATAAGGAGAACTAGTTTCTCACTTCAAGTTCAGGCACTCCACAAGCAAGGTGATCAAACTCACCTGAATGTTCTTGGCATGCAACCCTGAGTCAAGAATTACAAAAGAATGGTGATGAGGCTCTATCATATCCAAAGAATTTTCATTGATAGAAAACTTTAAGTCTTCAAAATATAAAAAAAAAAAAAAAAAAAACCAAGGTGCAGTATTTGGTTTTCCTACTTTAAACCCATAAGACTGCACTAAAAAGAACATAAAAAGTTCATTCTACCTTTAATTAAAGGAACTAAAACCCAAATAAATATATGGGTCCAATAATAAAAACTAAAAAATAAGGTACATTTTTGCAAAATAAAATAAATTACAAAGCACAATTGGTTCCATCCTATAGTGTCAATTGACTCCTATTATAAATCTTCTAATCGATTGTTTCTGCTTGAATCTTCGAAATTATGTTCACCTCCCTTGAATGTGAGACTTCAATGTTAACTGTAGCTTTTTGGCTCTTAACACGTGAATGGTCCTGGAGGTAATACAAGGGCGTTCTGGTTCATATCACTAATTGCTAAATTTAAGGAAGATGGCGTTTGGGACCATAGAGGGGTGAACCAGCAAGGGAAACATGAGCCTAGCCCATTTGGGAAGACTTTCAAATTTCGAAGCCACTGTGAATGGTGTGAATATAGGCCCGCAGAAATATTATTGTCCTTGGGTGCGTATTGGGCTAAACCCAAGTGAATCAAGTGAAGCCCAAATGTTTTCGAAAGCTGAAAAGAAGGAAACTCTATCCAAGGTTGAAGAAAGGGCGGGTGGTCTAAGTTAGAGCCAGTTCTTATAAAAAAAAACTGTGCCCAAATTTTGTGATTGTATTAGCACACCTTGAGGACAAGGTGTCTTCGAAGGGCGGAGTATTGTTAGAACCCTAGTTAGGAAAATAGTGGAATTGTTAGAAGAATATTAGTTGGGTATTTGGATGGGGAATATTAGTAAATATATAGTATGTTGTTTAGGTCTTTTGGTTATAAATAGGAGGTGAGGGGTTAGGAAAGGTCCGGAGAGTTTTATAGTAATTTCCTTGAGTGGGAATTTGGGGAGAGTTCATCCCTCTCAAAAGGCTAGGGTTACTTGTTATTATGATATCATAACTTGCATTTTCAATATATTTTCATACATTTCCATAGTTGATTGTTATTGAGTTCATCTTGTGTTTTTTTAGTATCTTTTGTAGGTTGGAATCCTAACACCATATTATCCTCAAAAGAAAATAACAACATGAGGAAATAAATATTTTGAACATGAAGAAAAGTAAATTCCATAAGTATGATATTGTTGGAGGCACTTGCAGATAGGAAACAATTTAAATGCATGCCTCAAATGATCCATTCGTAATAAACTTATTTAAATTCTTACAAGCCAAAATGTTTGGAAAAGAATGGCTTCCAGCTTCTAATCAAATGACCAATTTTTAAATTGTTTGAAAAAAATAAAAAGGGAGCACCTATAGTTGCTTTCATATTTACAAAGACCAAAAACCCTTCTTAAAATGAAATTTCCCAAATAAAATAAAATATCAAAATATATAACAAGCCATAATAAAGCAAACAAACTTAGGGAGTTGAACATCCAAGCCTCTCCAGCAGTTGCTAATGCATTTTTCTAAGCTACTTCAAGATGTTGGCAATGAATCATGAAAAATGGAAAGGGAAAACATTAGGAAAAACATTAGGAATCATGAAGAATGGAATGGGAATACATTAATATGCTATTCCTCAATAATGAGACAATTTTCCAACATTAGGGGAGAAATTAAGAAACTTTTGGAAAAATAAACTAAATGAAATGCATAAATATTGTCTTATTTTGATCATCATATAGATTATTTTGAACTAGAAGTTCAAAAGATAATTCATTTGTTAAATGTTGCAAATCAAAGTCAGATGTATTTATTGAACATTTACAATTGTAAGAAGTTGCAACAAGTTATCACTGCTACATGCCCGAAGCATGATAGACAAATGAGCTTCAAAGATAAAGATCCTCGAAAAAGATGTAGTCAATATGGATTAATCAATGAATATGAGTACTCATAAGAATCTTAAAGTATATAAAGATAATAAAGAGATCTGGATAAATTATATTTCATGATAAGAAAAAGATGGAACCATACTTAAATAAGCCGACAACATTTTTGCATACAATATTGCTCAAGATATTATTTATGAAAAAGATTATTATATACTCAGATATATTGAAAAACTGTCGCGACATAGAAATGATTGACCTATGTGAAAAGAAAAAAACCAATAGAAATAAACATGTTTTTCAAATCGGAGAACTAGTAGTTCTGACATTAAAGAATGTCAAACATGTGAAACAAATAATTATTTGTAAGAGAAACAAATAGAATGAGATCACAATAGTATATAAAGGGAGATAAGTTCCACATTAATTCTCGCAAATAACTAGTATTAGCTATTTGAGGAGACATATTATCCTATGGTGGACACAATGCCATGAGATATCTAATCTATCTGATTGTGTATGAAAAATTTAACATATACCTTATGGATGTAGTTATTATACATTTATATGAATCTCTTAACAATTATATCTTTGAAGGATTAAATGTAAAATCATATGATTCAAGTATTATAAAATTAAATAAACATCATAGTGATTCTTATAAAAACATTACAAATGCGATATAATCATCTTATTAAATATTTGTTGATATCAGGGTAGAAAAATAACCGTTATTTGTCCATATGCTTTTATAAATAAAATCATAACCTGAGATTTACTATATATTATTGATGATTTGGGCAAAAACTCCTCAAGAAATTTCAAAGGCAATAAAGTTTTTTACGAAGAAATTGAGATTATAAGTTGTCTTAACTTGCAAATAAAACATAAAAAAATGAAATTGCATCAATTTATACGTAAAGGATAATGTTAGATAACTAGTTATATCATTTAATATATATTTTTATGGTGGTTTATTCACATGGTATAAAAAGGTATAACATATGCTATCATAAATATAATGAAGAACTTTTGTGAAATAAATGCACTTATATCATTATTAGTAGTTTATATTCTACAAGTTGTAGTATTTTTAGTAATTTTGTTGCATAAATATATTATTCCTCCAAAGAAAGATTTTGAAGAAGAAATAAACATATGCTATGTTTTTATTTGAGAATTAGTTTACATGGATTTACTTTATTCTCGTAAACCTAATTGTGATTATCTAGTTGGTTGTGAAGATGCAGGTACTTGTATAAGCCATAAGAACTAGTTCTTAAACATGTTACCTAGTACGTGGAGAAGAATTTTTATATTATGATAGTCTATGAAGCAAATGAAATAACTTATACTTTAATTCATGTTGAAATCTTGATGATTAATGATGCTAGCCACTAGTGTTCTTAGCGAAGACAATAAAGCATCAAATGACAACATCAGTGTTCAACAAATTTTTTCAAAAGATAACTTGGTGGACTTATTTACAAATGCATTACCTACACCAACGTTTGAAAAGTTGGTGCACAACATTCTTATATGATAACTCGTAGAACTCAAGTGATGTATTCAAGAGGAGGAGTAGAAATATTGTACTCTTTTTTCCTTGATTATGGTTGTAACATCCCAATTTCCAAATCAAATCGAATCGTTATTTAACTAAAACCAATAGATTTGAAAGAAATAAATAAAGCAAAATAAATACTTTTATTTAAAAATATTCATTTAAAATGTCATCAAAATAAATACTTAATTAAATATAAAAAATGCCTAGACGGGATCCTTAAAAAATAGTTTTCTAAATTGAAATAGTTACAATGAATAAATAAAATAAATAAATGATAACGACACCAAAAAACACAGTGCAGAAGCAATAGGTCTCGTGGTCCCCTACGACATGGTCACTTGTTCTTCTTGTCCCTCGCCGGTCTCTTCTTACTTTACATGAAATACACAACACAGAAAGGATGAGTATCAAAATATACCCAGTAAAGGATCCAATACCGATCCCATTATGTGACTATTAACGTGTACTCTACGACACACAACCAACAGTAAACATCCTATTTAGTCCAAAATAAACCGAAATTAAATCCTCAAATCACCTTACCTAACTCACCACAAATATAATGGTGGCAGATCGATTGGAGAAAGCAGCGGCGCGTCGCAACGACGAAGTCAGAGGGCAGCGTAAAGAGCTGTGCGGCGGCTCGGCTCCATGGACAGACACACGGGACTCGACCTTTACGACTGGCCTTCACTGCTCTGGGAGATGAGCGACGGCGTACGAGGACAGGAGGATCTGGCTCATAGACTAGCAGATTTGGCGCGACGCACGATCTGGACCGAAGATGGAGGCACAGTGCACGACTATGGCTTCTTAGGTGGACTCGTGGCTTGAAGGCACGCAGCTCGACGCATCGTATCGGCTTGGTTGGTTGCGTTGCACGACACGATTGGCGTGGGGCTTCGTGACTGGGACAAAGGAGGCAGAAGAGAGACGACGTGTGGTGCGGTAACCGACAGTGAACTCACAGAAGATGGGGGTTGGCGGCGAGGTTGAGGGTGAAGAGGAAGAATATGAAGAGTCCCTTTTGCACACTTTCCATGAAAACTATAATATTTATAAAAGAAACTTAATAATAATAATACTAAATACTATTATTAATATTTTCTCTCTCTTTCCTCCATCAAACTCTTTCTCTTTCCTCAATTAAATCAACCTTTCCTCTCTTCATTAAAACCCACTTTTCCTCTCTCTTTATTTAAAACTCACTTTTCTTGTCTCTTCCCACACTTAAATTAAATAAGTATAACTAAATTTAACAATTTAATTATCAAACAACTCCACCAAATAATTTCCCAATCCTAAAAAGAAAACAAAAAAAAAAACAAATAACAAATAACTAATAACATCTCAAACAATTCAACTCAATATCAAATAATGCACTTAATACTTAGATTAAGATAATTGATAATTAACAAAATTAAAAAAATATTACCTTAAAATTTGGGATATTACGTTCTACCCTCCTTAAGAAACTTTCGACCTTAAAAGTTCTAATCCTCGAACAACTCTTGGTAACGGGCTGTCATGTCATCCTCCCGCTTCCAAGTCACTTCTTCAACTTGCTTGTTCCACCATAAAACCTTTACCAAGACAATTACCCTGTTGCCTAATACCTTTGCCTCTTTGGCAAAAATCTCAATTGGTTGCTCCTTATAGCTCAAATTCTCATTGAACTGTAGGGACTCATAATCGATGACATGCGACAGATTTGCTACATACTTCCTCAACATCGATTCATGGAAGACGTCATGCACTGTAGAGAGGGATGGTGATGATGCTAACCGGTACGCTACAAGACCAAATCTCTCCAGAATCTCAAATGGTCCAATAAAGCGGGGACTTAACTTTCCCTTCTTTGCGAATCTCAAAACACCCTTCATAGGTGCTACGTTCAGAAACACCTTATCTCCCACCTCGAATTCCAAGTTTTTCCGTCTCACATCTGCATAACTCTTCTGTCAACTCTGAGTTATCTTCATGCTGCTCTAATCTGCTAAATAACTTTATTCGTGTACTGCACCAACTCAAGACTAATCAACCTCTGCTCACCAACCTTATCCCAACACACAGAGACCCGCAAAACTTACCATACAAGGCTTCAAACGATGCCATGCCAATGGTAGCCTGATAATTATTATTATAAGCGAACTCCATCAAATGCAAGTGAGAGTTCCAACTCCCTGAAAACTCTACTGCACATGCACACATCATATCCTCTAACGTCTGGTTCAAATGTTTAGTTTGACCATCAGTCTGTGGGTGAAAAGTTGTACTGAAATTCAACCGTGTGCCCAAGGAAATATGGAGATCTCTCTAGAAAATGGAGGTGAAACGAGCATCCCTGTGAGAAGCAATCGACACAGGAACTCCAGGCAACCTCACCCCCTCCTTCAAGTACAATTGAGCCCACTTGTTCGTCGCATATGTAGATCAACTTGGAATAAAGTGTGCTGACTTGGTGAGTCTATCTACAATAACATAAATCACAGTGTGGTCCTTCGCTGTCCTAGGCAACCCTGTAATTAAATCCATCGACACGTTCTGCAACTTCCACTCTGGAACTCCAAAAGGTTGTAACAAACCTGTTGGCTTCTTTCTTGGTGCTTTCATCTGCTGACACACTAGAGACTTGCTTACAAAATCTGCTACTTCTCTCTTCATGTTAGGCCAGCAGTAAAATCTCTTCAAGTCCTGGTACATCTTGATATTGCCACGATGCATAGCAAATAGACATTTATAAGCATCAGGCAACAAATCATGATTAACCTCGCAGTCTGCTGAGATACACAAGCGTTTCTCATACAAGAGACCATCATTAGAGGATACAGAAAATCCCTCAGCTTGCCCTGCCTCTGCTAGGTGACGCTTCAAACTCAAATATTGATCACCACCCTGAGCATCAATAATCCTCTTTCTTAATGTCGGTTGCACCGTCAACTGTGCTAACTGTGAGGTGAATTCTCCCACTGAAACTGCAATCTCAGTCCGCTCAAAATCCTGGCGCAACTCAGTTTATCTAGTAATGAGAGCTACTAACTGAGCTACCTTCCTGCTAAGAGCATAAGCTACGACATTGGCCTTACCTGGATAGTATAAGATCTCACAGTCATAGTACTTCACCAACTCCAGCCATCTTTGTTGTCTCATATTTAACTTCTTCTGGGTGAAGAAGTATTTAAGACTCTCGTGATCAGTGAAGATTTGTATCTTCTTCGTATACAGATAGTGCCTCCAAATCTTCAGTGCAAAAACCAATATTGCTCACTCCAAATCATGGGTGGGGTAATTCTGCTTATGAATCTTCAACTGATGAGATGCATAAGCAACTAACTTACCGTGCTGCATCAGCACACAATCCAACCTTTTCTTTGAGGCATCACTATAAATAACAAAACTCCTTAAACCATCAGGCACAGTAAGGATTGGGGTAGTAACAAGTTTCTGCTTCAGCTTCTAAAAACTATTGTCACAAGTCTTGCTTCAAACAAAAGGAACTCCCTTCTTGGTCAACTGAGTCAAATGGGTGGCTATGTGGGAAAAATCCTCAACAAACCATCGGTAATATCTTGCTGAACTCAGAAAACTACGAACCTCTGTAACAGTAGAAGGTCAAGGCCAACTGGTAACCGGATCAATCTTGGCAGGATCCACTGAAACTCCCTCTCTAGATACGACATGACCAAGAAAACACGCTTGCTTCAGCCAAAATTTGCTATTGGAAATAACCAATAGTCGCTTAGCACATCTCTGATGTCTATAACTTCTATTGACACGACGACTTTAAATCCTAGACCCGTTGTTCTAAGGTGAGTGGATAAGCGCATGGGGTGCTTAACACTAAGGTGGTAATTATACCATCCCATAGGGTTAAACGCCTCAAGGATCATCTTTATAGAGATAGGTGAAACGTTTACAGTCATATGTTTTAGACGTAAACGCTTCGCAAACTCTGTGGCTCTCGTAGGGGAGTCTAAAGATTTTTCTACCGATATTCTGACACCGAGCCGATTGACGAGATCGACATAGACGCCCCTAACCATAGGATCGGCGATAAAGACTGAAAGGCATTTTATGGCCATACTTGCTTTATCGGAAGAAGAAGATTATGGAAATCATGTGTCTCCTACGATAATGCCCATGAAAAGCGTTTTTAGCATCGATAGAGGCTTCTCGTTATGATGTGCAAGAGTATGCTGATTAACACTCACAGAACCTCTCTGAAGGACCCGCTTTGAGAGTGAGGGCTTCCTCTCCCTCAGTTCACCACCCTGGGGGGAGGAATGGAGGGGACAAAAATCCCCACAACCAAAACACTCTCATTTTCCCGAGGTATGGAGCCACGTCGGTCAAGTATAGCGTGTGGTTAATAGCCTAAAAAACAGGGTCATCACTCCTGTTAATGAAGCATCCACGTCAAGAATGAACGATTCGATCACCTTCCAGGGCCGGACCCAACTTGCAGGAGTCTCCTGAGCATTCTGACAATTGATGCCGTTTGGCATAAAGCTTGTTCGCTCTCAGAGTCTCCAAGACTTTCCTCAAATGCTCCACATGTTCCGCCTCTATCTTGGAGTAAAACAAGGTGTCATCAATAAATACAATCACAAAGCTGTCAAGAAATCTCATGAACATCTTGTTCATTAAATCCATAAACACTGTAGGAGCATTCATTAGCCCGAACGACATCACTATGAACTCATAATGTCCATATTTCAAATGAAAGGTCGTCTTGGAAATGTCACTCTCCTTTATTCTCAACAACACTTTAATGGGTATCCAAAGAAACCCAAATTAAATCCTCAAAACACCTTACCTAACTCACCACAAAAATAATGGTGGCGGATCGATTGGAGAAAGCGACAACACGTCACAGCGACAAAAACAAAGGGTGGCGTAGAGAGCTCTCTGGTTGCTCAGCTCCACAGACAGAAGCACGGGACTCGACACTTGCAACTAGGCTTTACGGCTCGAGGTGATGAGCGGCAGCGCATGCGAGCGAAAGGCACGATACAGATAGGAGGAGTCGGCTCGTAGACTCGCAGATCCGGTGCGACGTGTGACCTGTAGCGAAGATGGAGGCGCAGTGCACGACTAGGGCTTCATGGGTGGACTCACGACTTGAAGGTGCACGACTCAAAGCATTGTAGAGGCTGCGTGGCTCAGACAAAAGAGGCAAAAAAGAGACGGCGTGAGGCGTAGCGGCCGACGGTAAATCCAATAATTCCAACAATTTCTCTCAAGTTTAAATCCAATACAAACAACCCAAATTAAAAAAAATTACCAACATTTAATAAGATAATTAATAAATAAAATTACAATTTACCTTAAAAATTGGGATGTTACATAGAAGGTAGGGGTTGGTGGCGAGGTTAAGGGTGAAGAGGAAAAAGATGAAGAGTCCCTTTTTGCACGATTCCCACGAAAATCCCAATATTTATAAAAGAAACTTAATACTAATAATAATAAAAATAATAAATTCTATTATTAATATTTACTTTATCTTTCCTCCATCAAACTCTTTCTCTTTCCTCAATTAAATCCACCTTTCATCTCTCTTCATTAAAACCCAATTTTCCTCTTTGTTCATTTTAAACCCACTTTTCATTTCTCCTTCCACACTTAAATTAAATAAATATAACCAAATATAACAATTTATTATCAAACAACTCAATCAAATAATTTTCTAATCCTCCCAAAACAAAACAAAACAAAACAACGAACATCCTAAACAATTCAGCTCAAAATGAAATATTTCACTTAATACTTAGATTAAGATAATTGATAATTAACAAAATTTAAAAAAATTACCTTAAAATTTGGGATGTTAAAATGGTTTTTCCCATTAGGTCTTTCTAGCGAGATTAATTTATGAGACAGTTATTAACGTATATAAAATAATTTCCTTTACTAGCATTTTTTTCCATTTGCTTTTTTTCTTGTAAGATTTTAGCAAGACGTTTATTTTATATAATATAAATGTATAAGAGAGTATTGTAAATATAACAGTATATTATATAAATGTAGATATCCATAACCTACATAGGTTACAACTTTTCATAAATCTCTCATTCAACTTTATGTTTTAACACACACTCAATTGAATTCAATTGTATCATATATCATGACATGTCCTATAAATAGTGATATATGATACCTTTGTAATATACACTACAATTGAGTTCAATTCTTATTCTTTACCTTCTCTATTCTACGCTTTTCTCTCTTGTTTTGCTTAATTGTCTTTGTTCATATCATTCTTATTTTATAACAGTTAGAGATTCTTAGTACCATTTTTAAGGAACTTATTAGAGTTTAAATTGAAAGTTTTCATATTTAATACCTATAATTTAAAAAACTAAGGATTAAAATTAGCTTCAACATAATTTATACTAATGATAAAGTAAATAAATAGCAAAAAATTATGTATAAAAAATGGTGTTTGTATGCTTAATTTTTAAAAATTATAAACTAGTAACTAATGGAATTAAATTTTATTTATGAGTGTGTACACGTATTTCATAAAAAATAAAAATGGAATTAATTTTTTCTAGTTCATTACTAGTGTATTAAAATTTTTATAATATATACATAGTTTGAAAATTTAAGCATTAAAAAGGTATATATTTATATAAAAAAAGAAAGATTAAAAAAAAAACCCCGTTGCATTCACGCTAAATTGATCTTAGACTCTTGGTAACATATGTCACTACTGGACTAACCGTAGCCTCATCTTCAGACCTTAAGCCATGGGACATAAATATCCACAAAAATACACAATTTTTTATAATAGACATGTTTGAAATTACTAGGCTTGAAAGAGAACACTCATGTTTGTATTCTGAATTAACACAGGATCATTCACAACTTGATTCTAACTTTATGAATATTGAAATTCAAAACATGGTTTAAGTTGATCCTAGTGTTACTGTGTGATTGCTTCAAGAAATTATTAAACAATAGTATGACTATAATGTCAACTACATACGTGTGTGGCAAGCAACGAGAAATAAGTTGATTGCAGTTTTTTATGATTCGAAGAAATCGTATAACGAGCTACCATATAGGTTAAATGATGTTGTACACTACAATCCTCAAACCCGCGTCAATTGGTACTTTCTTCTATCTGACGTACCAGGTACAACTATTTTTGGGAGAGTCACTACTACAAAAACGGGTTTACTTGACAGTTAAAAACTGTCAAGTAAGGGATTACTTGACGGTTTTAAATCCGTCAAGTAATCCAGTGTCAACAATAAGCATTTTTTTTTCTTGACAATGCAAAACTATCAAGAATAAGAGTTTACTTGACAACTATCTACTGTCAAGAATAAAGTTCAACTTGACAGTTTTTCACTGTCAAGTAATCCAGTGTCAAGAATAAGAAAATTTGTTATTCTTGACGACTAATCACTGTCAAGTTTTACACTATACTTGACAGTTTGTTTCACCGTCAAGTTACTTTTGTAACTTTTTTTTTTAATTTAATATTTATTGTACCATGTATTTTGTACCTATTTTGTCCCTGTTTTGTACCTGTATTTGAACTCCTAAAACAGTATATATACAATGTACAAATAAGAACCAAGAGCATACATTCATTGCATTTTAAATAACATAGTAAGTTTATTAATTACATAATCAAACTACATAACCGTATATAGCATAAAATTTTCAACAAGTAGAGTGCAACGAGGGATAGAGAAAGCCATCAAATCCACCTAAGCAACTATTAATATCATTTAATCAAAACCTCCAAGAGCTGAGAAGTCAATACAATTCAGTTTGAAGCTATTGATCAATTCTATCTTTCATTCTAATCCTTTTAAAATCTACCTCCTACCATTCGTATTCAACTCATCGTCACAACTTTCGACCATGTTAGCTAAGCTCTTGAGGTCATTCTTCACAGGTTTACCATTGAAAACAAGAACCTATAATGCACAAAGATGATTGAGCAAAGTTATTACTTGGATGTTAGCGATGTCTTCATATCCAATGTTGATTTCAACCACAAGTACCTGCAAGAAATTTACAAAGAGAGAACTAAACCAATCACAATATTTTACGCCTGGCAGAAAAAGGAAGGGCAAAATTCAAGAACTAATATATTGTTTTTCAAGAAATCTATATGATAACAACTTCTACTTCAACTGACTATCTTCAAAAATCTAAAACTCATACAAAGTATAGTGAAGAAATTTGTCTTCATTTAACTTCAAACTGTAAGGCATATAAGGTTTTTAGGATATATGTTGTTAGAAGCTCTATCTACATAAATTTAAAAAGAAATATAATCATTTAATGAAAACATTCTCCAAAATATAAGGTTTTCAGCTTTCTTCAATGTTGATCATACTAAAACAAAAAAATAAAAAATAAAAATACTAGCTACTGACAGAATAATTGCATTCTTCTAAGATTCTAATCAAGGCATTTAGGATAAAGTCAAAGTACAAAATAAAGTAAAATTGTGAATTACTCAAAGTGCAACGATTGAGACTAAGTTCTATAGTCTCGTATGAAAAAATATGGAATATATAGCAACATTAAAGAAGAAAAGTAAGAAAACTGAATGTAATACCATAGAAAGGGTTTCGTTCTGCAATGCATCTTGCTTGGAACAAAAACCAGTTGCAACTCTAAATTCATAATGCACTAAGAAAATGTGCTAAGGACCAAATGCCAGTTATTTTATTTGTCTCAATAAAAGTTGGCCTCTTTGTCAAAGTGGCCTAAATTCAATCATGAAATACTGAACGAATGAACTAATGCAAGAAATTTGCAAGACCTGCTCAGAGGAGTCAAATATGCATTGCTATGTTCTGTCTCAATATCACAGAATAGTAATTTGAGAAGGGCCACGTGAATATTTCCAAGTAAAAATGAATTATGTAATTGGAAGACAGATAAAACTAGAAAAAGGTGCAAACGTCAAGATTAAAATTTAAAATCCCAACAAGGAAGCATTCTTATAGAAAATGATTGGATTAAAGGGAATATTTAACCTTGTCGTGAAATACTTGAGCAAACTCATCAAGGGTAAAGAAGCATATGCCTAATGTTATGGCGTATGTACAAAGAAAACGAAAGACCTTAAAAAATTAAAACAAAAAATTTGATCTTCGCATTTCAACTGACATGATAAACTTCCAAATGCAATCACACATCAAGCTTTTACTTTTATTCATGTTTTTTGAACTTAAGAATTCGCATATTGCATAGTTTTGAATGCTACTGGTATTCATTTACTGATATGAAGCAAACAGTTAAATGGAAACATAAAGGAGTTGAATACCATGTAAACTTCTTGAGTATTTCCATGCAACACTTGCAGTGATACAACTCCGATAACACTTCTTGGATCAGTCACTTGTGTGATAGCCCAAATATTCTAGTCACATGAGATCAAACTGGAAAATATTACACAAATAAAACTTTAATATAAGAAGCCCAAAAACAAATTATCAAAATTTTCCTTGGAACGCAGAGAGTATCCAGACATTAGATTGTATGGATAATGAGAAAAACTAAATGTTATCTTCATTTGAAAAACCTACAAATGCTATTGTAGTCGTATAGTATAGGTAATAATACACGCGTATTTTTAATAAACAAAAGATTCACACTGAAAAGAAATTTAAGGTGCCAGAGTAGCACAACAGTCACTACACCCAAACTTGTAAATTACAATCCAAAGGAGAATATACTCTTAGTCGCTAAAGTGTGTCCAATCAAATGAAATAATTGTTTCCTACTTTTCTGGGTTTATGCATTTGTGTATGTGAGAGAGAGAGCGAGAGAGAAAGAGAGCAAAAGAAACGTTGCCATACCTCAATGCCAGTAGAAAATTGTGTTTGTCAATCATCACAGTACTATTACAAAAAATATCGGGGAAATGAGTAATGGAACACAACCTCAAATAGTAAAAAAAAAAAACAAACATTTAATTATATACCTGAAATAATGATAAGATAAACTTCATCAACTTAAAATTAATCCATTGATGAAGCCAATTAGATTTAATTCTCCAGTAATCCATTGATGCTTTCAAGTAACGACCACTTGTCCAACAATCCTGAAAAAGAAAATAATGATTACAACGAGGTGAAGCCAATTAGAAGTTTAAAAATATTCCTAGAGAAACTGATATAACAAAACATCTCAATTTTTTAACAGGAGCAGGCTGATTGACGTCCCATATCGCAACAAAAGAAAATAGTGATTACAACAGGCTTATTGTGTTTTCTCTTCAAGCAAAGTTGGATTAAGGATAAATGCCAAGACTATATCCACACTAAGAGTGTTTCAACCAAAATTGGCTAGAACTAATCATAACATAACAATATAGAATGACAAATGAAAAGACATTTACCCTTCTTTAAGAGAATATACATGATAGAACATTTTTGCAACAACTAATCCCAGAGGGTCATGTGAATAATGCCCATCATAAAATGTCTCAAGCGTTTTCTGAAAAACTTGCCCTTTGGAGGTTCATGTTGTTCAGAATTGTCATAGTAGCCATTCTCCCAAGTCAGCTGCTTGAATTCAACATAAATATAAAGGTAACAGATCAAACATTTATATCAATTACAAGCCCAAGACTTGTACATACCAATAATAAGATCAAAATAGAGGAAGGGCATTGATGGGCGACAAATAGCTATCATCTAACAAACACGAGAAATAGCCATAAAAAAATTACAATCATTGCAAATTATATTATATAAGCTTCCATTTATTGAGAAAAAAAACAGAAAAAGAATGGAAACTCCAATATAATTAAACCACAAAATGAAAAGCATGATGGAAAACTTTTACAGAGAAATCCAAGTAAATTCATCCTTGAATTGAATGGTCGTCGAACCCCTAACTCAAATACACGAATTCTTCAAAACATTCAACACAAATAAGATGATATGATCAAAATTTCATCACCGAAACTATAACTTCTAAACATAACAATCCATTATGAACAACAACAGCAGAAATAGAGAAGAATTTCAAACAAACACTTCAGAAAGAGCTCTTTTTCGCTCAAGTCCACCACAGATCACCCAAACAATGGTAAAATTAAATCCTAGCTTATGTCAAAAGACATGGATAAACTTATGAAATCGACAAAAAAACAAAAAAGAAAACAATCAAACAATAAAAGGGTCGTAAGATGAAATGTTAACCTGAATTAGGTACGAAGAAATACAAAATTTTATTTAAAAAAATCTTTTTTTTTTGTTTTCTACATAAACAAGCAAAACCTGTCGACAAGAAATAATCAAACATCAAGAAATCAAAATCTTGAAGAAAGGGAGGGTTTTCGAGCGTTTCTGGGTGTTGGAGACGAGACGTGAGAAGTATACTTGTGGAGATGAGACGTCCGTCGAACGAAGAAAGTGAGGGTTTCTTAGCGTTTGTGGGTGTTTTCGAGCGTCGTGGGTTGTCGCGCATCGTGCGTTTCTGAAGAAGTGAGAAGGATATCTTTATGGGTTGCCAAATGTTTAGGCTTCCGAAATTAGAAGAAAGGGTGAACGGAAGGGAAAGAAAAATGGAGCACTTTTTTCGCGAAGAAATGGAAGAACAGAAGAAATGGGTCTTGCGCGAAGTGAAGAAGAAGCAAAAAATTTTAGAAGACACACGGATGGGCACCTTGTTTTTTAATTCACATATTTGACGGGTAAATTTCGTCAAGTAAAATTGACAGGTAAAAACCGTCAAGTATGTAAAAAAAATAAAAAAATTCTTCATTTTTCCTCTTTTTATTTATTCTTGACGGTTTTTAACATTACTTGACGGTTTTTATAGAACAGGTCAAGTAAAGTAAAATAAAAAGTTACAAGTAAAGTCAATTTTGTAGTAGTATGTTTTTGGTCATTCGGTTCTACAATAAAAGGGTTTAAATATTGTAGGCCACTCATCTAGATTGATGGAACCCATTTGTATTGTAAGTATAAAGGAAAAATGTTGACTGTCTTATCCATTGATGTGAATTGTCATATATTTCCTCTTGCTCTTGCTATTGTTGAAGGAAAAAACGAGTCAAGTTGGTCATGCTTTCTTCAGGCATTGCGCCATAGGTTACCGATCGAGATGATCTTTACTTGATATCTGATAGACACATAGGCAGTTTTTCTGCAATTAACAATGAAGAAGTGAGGTGGAGTGAACCTCGAGCATACCATCGATATTGTTTGCGTCATGTGGCTTGCAACTTCAATACAAAATACAAATCTAAGTAACTTAAAGATTTGGTGTTTAAGGCAGGTAATCAACACCAAAGGCGCAAGTTCATAAGGTCTAGGGAAGAATTGAAAAAATTGAACCTTGAGTGTCTTGAGTATTTTGAAGATATTGAGTTAGAAAAATGGACACCGTACACACACGATGTGATGAACTTGTTTCTAGATCAATGTCATAAATGTCAACAAGTTTGTATGTATTTTGGCCCTCTGATATGCTTTCATATCGTAGAGTGGCATTTACCCAATCGTGTATTGCAACAGTTTGGTATGATGCAAACCATGTCATCGTTATGTTTTACAAACTAAAGTCTACACCAAATTGATCTAAGAGGTAAACACGATCAAGATTGGTGTAAGATTCACGAGGAGTATATCATGATGTGACATGACCGTCATCAACGTATTGCACAAGAAGAAGCTACGCATCATCCAACTGTATCAAACCACTATTTTTTCTGGTACAATTCAATTACCAGACGTTTTATCACACGTAACAACGCTTACTATTATTACATGGTAAGAATGTTAATATGATATGTTTTATAAACTATATAATGTTAACCTTATCTAATCTTATTATATTCAATCATGCAGAATAATTTTGTTCAAGATGTACACAAGTACTTAGTGGAACACGAGTTACCAGATCTGAGTTTAATGTGTGATCAAACATTAGTAAATGTACAACAAATTATTTAGCAGACAAGACGACTCAACGTTGCAGACATGGATCGAAGACGTGTTCGACGTAGACGACGACGACAAGGCGAATATGTTGTACAAGAAGATGTAGATAATGCTTGATTGTAATTCATATTTGTGAATAAAAAAATTTGTAACCATTTGATTTTATTTGGTAAGGACATTTTGAAATTAATTTCAGTATTGAATGAAAAACAAAAACTATAATTTTATCTTTTATTTTTTTTTTCCACATCAACATTAATGTCAAGTAATTAGTAATCACTACCCTAAGATAAAAAGTAGCTTTAGGGGTCACATTGAACTATTTAATAAAATTACTTTGGAAAACTTGGGAACTAGAATTGATTCATGAGTAAAAGCACTTAGGTTCTAAGAACATGGGTAATCCTCTCTCTTATTTTTCCCAATGAATTTGAGTGAATTTAGGTAACAATATAGTTTGAGGAACAATTTAATTTGATTTGGATTAACCTATGAAAATAGGTAAAATTATCGTGATTTATTAATTTTACATATCTTTAATTAGTTTAGAGAAAATTAATTGTAAAGTGTGACCACCTAACTTTAATAAACATGGAAGAAAGATAATATGTAAATTAAATACGGAAGAAAGAGATTATGTAAATTAAATGAGAAAGAATGAGAATATGTAAATTAAATGAGGAAGAAAAGGAATATGTAAATTAATTAGGGAAGAAAGAGAAGGGTAGATTAAATGGGAAAGAAAGATAGATTAATTTAGGGTTTAGGATTTTTTTTTATTTAATTTTGAGGAAGTCATGGATGGGATCTACGACTTCAGTCATCCAGTCAAAGTCCACGCTCCACGCGGCACGTGACTGGACCAAAGAAAGTCGTGTACTGGGTACACGACTTCTATGAACAGTAAAATAACACTATTTTTTACAATAGTTTGTCCAACTACCCCACTTTTGTTTTTCTTTTCAAATCTACCCCATTTTTGTCATTATTTAAAAAAACGTATATTCTTGAAATTATTCCAATAAAAAAAATTGTTAGTTAAAGATAAAATATGATTTTTTAAAAAAAAAATATATTTTTTCCTATCAAGTTCATTTGGTTTATGTAGATACCTTATTTTATCCCACTTATTTATTTATTATTTTTTTAAAATATATATTCTCAATTCTTCTATTCAGTTTCTTACTATAATTTTTCGTTAGCAAAATAGAGAAGAAAACTTAAAATTATTTGAATTTGAGATATTTAAGAAATCAAAGAAGTTTAATTAATTTATCATTTTCGTATTCTCTTAAGACTCTGCCTTGTTTTTTTTTTTTCTCTCTCTCCATCCATTCTCTCCTTAATCTTACTTTCACATTCTTCTTCTTCACTTTCATAACCACTTAATTTTTCATTTTTCTCGAGATCTTTTTTTTTTCTTTCCATTGAACATATCTCCACTATCCTCTCATTTCCATTTTTCTCTCCACTTCTTCTCTCTTCAATCTAACTTTCACGTTCTCCTTACTTACCTCCATAAAAGAAATTCTTTCCTTTACTTTCCCATTACAGAAATAACTACTTTTTTTGTATAGAAAAAAAGGAAAAGATGAGATAAAGGAGACTTTTTTTTTGTACAGAGGGATAGAACTCAAAACGAAACTCAAAGCGAGTGAAGGGAAAAAAATTATAGGAGAATCGTGTCAGATTAAGGTATCTCCATCTTTTTCTCTCTAATTTTATTTAAGGATCGAAGTTCTTCATCATAAGAACTCTCCTTAATTTCACGAAGTTTTTTTTTACTTTATTGGAAGTCTCAAAGTTTTTTTTTTCTTTTCATTCTGTTTTCAAGTACTATATTGGAAAGGATATCTTGATTCTTTTCTTGCCCAATTGTCCTAGAGAAAAAAAAAATTATTTGTCTCCAATTTGCAGGATCTTCTCTTATATTCTTCCCATTCAATTGGACGTTAGTAATGGAGACAATTTGTTACGATCTACATCTCAGGTTTGAATTCCAATCTTTTATTATTATTATTTTAAAATCTCATATTTATCTTGAAGTTTTATTTATGTTTACAGAGCGTGCAAACCCTCTGTATTTTCCATATTAATATTTTTAGTTTGAATTTTATATTAGATCTGATTGGGTATAGATACATTAACTATTGTGAATAAATTGATAAATATGTTAAATATGTCTTTTGATAAGCATATTTGTATAGATATTTTTTTAAAAATGATTCATTACTTTATTTGACAAAAAAAATTAAATTGAAGTAAATTAATAATTGGTTTTAAGGTGGAGTAGTGTTTTTATGGTCGCTTTTTGCTAAAATTTCATAAATACACCAAACAGGTAATCAAAATTAAATTTAAAAATTAGTGTTAAAGAATTATTCTAATTCATAAATATATGAAAAATAAAATTCTCTTATTGACATTGTTTTTTAGGAAAGTACTTTTTTTTATTAAAAAAAAAAAAAGTAGAATTTGTACATTATTTTTAAAATTTCATAAATATATGAAATATTTCAAATTTAAAACTCTAAACTTGAAATTATTTTCATAAAGTTGAAAATATGAATTTCAGCAAGTAATAACTATAATTTTTAATTAATAGTGTACTCTTTTTAAAAAATTTTAATTCCTTAAATACATGAAATTTCTCATTCAAATACGGACGACGAAAATTTAAAGCATCAAATTAGATGCTATAATATTCCTGAGTTGCAGGAAAATTATTTTGGAAATTCAAAATAAATTTCAATTTTTATTAATTGCTATAATGTCAGTCATAATTATTAGTTCACACTTTATTTCTAAACTGTGAACTAGTAAGCATATACATTTAAAAACAAAGCAAAATATAATATTTTGTGGAGCATATTCATTTTCTTAACTGAATAATATGATAAGCCTCCTAGATTTCACACTTACAAAAGAAGGGGCAAGAAGGGAATTATATTGGGATAGGACAGATTGGCATCCACCTGAGGGCCCACTAGGAAGTTGTTATAAATAAGAAATGTTTAGGGATTAGCAAGGGTAGGTTTTATTTTGATGAAAAGCTGCTGTAGCTTTTTATAGGAGAAGTTTCCAGCCTTCTCTAAGTTGCTGGTCCTGAGTCTTTATTTCATTGTTTCTATCTTTCTGCAACGTTTATGTATTGAGGAACATTCTTGCACTATATTAATATATTATACAAAGTGTTGCCTTTGTTTTACCTTGTGGTTGTGTATTATTCTGGTGTTCTTGGGAATTTTACTGATTTTCAGGTGAGGATACTTAACAAATTGGTATCAGAGCTTTAACATCCTGGCAAGAACAAGATCTTTGGCACAAAAAATATTCGAAGAAAGGATGGAGAACCATGAGAGGGAAATGTCAGGTATTAAGGAGATGATTCTGGCTCTCAAGGACAGTGTGGAGAGATGAAGGAAAGCAGCTCGAGTAGGAAGAAGAAAGATTTGGGCACTTCGGATGGATTCAAATACAAGTTAAAAGGAGAAATGGAAGAGTCAGATGTTATAGCCACGCCGGGAGGTAGTTCTAGCGATCGGGGAAAATATAAGAAATTAGAGATGCCCGTTTTTTCTGGATCAAACCCGGAGACGTGGGTATATCGAGCTAAACATTATTTCGAAATCAATGAGCTCACGGATGCAGAAAAGATCAAAGTAGCCGTAGTGAGTTTTGCCCAAGACGAAGTGAATTGGTTCAGATGGAGCAAATAGAGGAAGAAGGTGCTGTCATGGGACGATTTAAAAACAAGAATGTTTGAACATTTTAAACCGACGAGAGAGGGTACTTTGGGAGCAAGATTGATTAGAATTCAACAAGAGGGGACCTATTCTGAGTATGTGAAGAAGTTTTTGAACTACTCCGCGCCCCTACCGAAAATGGCCGAAAGCGTGCTCATGGATGCATTCATCACGGGGCTGGAACCGGAGCTGCAGGTGGAGGTGTTAAGCCGTCATCCGAGAAATCTGGAGGAAGAAATGAAAGAGGCACAACTGGTAAATGACAGAAATATAGCCCTAAAGTTAGCCCTAAAAGAATGGGGGGCCCATGGGCCGGGTGAAAAGGAGGCCCAACAGATTAAATTAGGTCAAGCTACCATAGAAAATAACGTGACTAAAGAACAAGAGAGACCCGTGCGGCACATATCTATTCCCATACGTGAGAACTTTTAAAAGAGGGATCCTCCAGTGAAATGGCTGTCGGACATCGAATTTCGGGCAAGGCTCAACAAAGGGTTATGCTTCCGATGTAATGAAAAAGGGTCACACCAACATAAATGCAAACTAAGGGAGAATAGGGAACTAATGCTTTTCATCATGAATGAAGAGGATGACAGTGAGGATTTAACGCCAGAAATAGAAACAACCGAAACGGTAGAACTGACAAATCTGGAAATTACCGAGGAGTCGAAGATTATGTTGAGTTCACTGGATGGGTTTCACGAAAAAGAAACCATCAAATTGCAGAGAAAATTAAAGGGAAGACATTAATCCTATTGATAGACAGTGGAACAACTCATAATTTCATACTCAGAAGGGTGGTATAAGAGCTAGGAATTCCGGTAAGCAATAATACTAAATTTGGAGTTACAATTGGGGATGAATCGTAGGTGGTTGGTTGTGGAATATGTAAGAAGATAGAAATCGAACTTCCAGAGTTAGTCATTCGGGCAGACTTTTTATCTATTGAACTGGGTACCATGGACATAATATTGGGAATGCATTGGTTATATTCCACGGGTTTCATGGAGGTTCATTGGCCGTCACAATCAGTAGCGTTTATGAAGGATATTAAAACTATTATCCTCAAGGGCGATCCAACTCTTACCAAGGTCGAATGCTCACTCAAAACCATCTCGAAAACTTGGGAAGAGGAAGATCAAGGATTCTTAATCGAAATCCAACAACTAGAGGGTGAAGAAGAAACTGCCAGTGACAGTGAGGGGGAAATTGAAGGGGACGAGGAGGACTTGCCAATGATACGAGAAGTTCTTAGGTCATATCATGACGTGTTTGAACTTCTAAAAGGTCTTCCTCCAACAAGAGCGGTGGACCACTGTATACTGACCGTAGAGGGGCAACAACCGATTAACGTTCGCCCGTATAAATATGGTTACACTAAAAAAGCGGAAATTGATAAATTAGTGTCTGAAATGTTGCAAGCGGGGATCATACGCGCCAGTAGAAGTCCCTTCTCTAGCCCGGTTCTGTTAGTTGAAAGGAAGGATGGAGGGTGGCGTTTTTGTGTAGACTACGCAAGTTAAACCAATCGACGATAGCTAATAAATTCCCAATTCCAGTAATAGAGGAGCTGTTAGATAATTTACATGGGGCGAAAGTTTTATCTAAGCTGGATTTGGGTTTGGGTTATCATCAAATCAGAATGAGAGACGAAGATATTGAGAAAATGACATTCCAGACACACGAAGGGCATTATGAGTTTTTAGTAATGCCATTTGGTCTCACCAACCCTCCAGCTACATTTCAATCTCTAATGAATCAGGTTTTTAGACCATTCCTTTGTCGATTTGTTTTGGTTTTTTTTTATGATATTTTAGTGTATAGTGAGGACATCAACAAAGACATTTGGGAGTGGTCTTGAATATTTTGAGAGACAATCAGCTTTTTGCAAACTGGAACAATTGTGTATTTGGCCATTCAAAGATTCAATACTTGGGACATGTCATTTCCCAGGAAGGGGTGGAGGCGGATGGTAAAAAAATACAAGCTATGGTCAGCTGGCCGGTTCCGAAAGATATAGCTAAATTAAAATGATTATTGGACCTCACCGGTTACTACCGTCGTTTTGTGAAAGGATACAGTGAGATTGTGCTGCCATTAACACGATTATTACAAAAAAATTGCTTTAGGTGGGATGATATGGCAACCAAGGATTTCGAGGAGTTGAAGAGAGCAATAACTTCAATCTCTTTTTTAGCGCTACCTGATTTTTCACAACCATTCGTGGTGGAAACAGACGCGTCCGGCTTTGGGTTAGGGGATGTTCTAATGCAAAGTAATAAACCCATTGCTTATTTCAGTCAGTAATAAACCCTGAGCTCAAACGAAATCGATTTATGAAAGGAAATTGATGACAATGGTGTTAGCAATTAAAAAATGGAGACACTATTTGCTTGAGGGGAAATTCATAGTCATTTCAGATTAAACGGCTCTCAAAATCCTTATTGAGCAAAGAGAAATGCAACCCCAATTCCAGAAGTGGCTGATGAAGCTATTAGGCTATGACTTTGAGATACTCTATCAGTCGGGATTACAGAATAAGGCAGCCGACGACTTGTCATGGATCAACCATACAGCAGAATTGTCTTCCATTTCAGCCCCAGGGATAGTAGATATTGAGATAGCGTTGCAAGAGGTGGAGAAGGATGAAGAATTACAGAAAATCATTCAGTCAATTAAGGATTATCCAGTGGGAGAAGGGCTATTCCAATGGCACGACAACAAGTTGTGGTATAAGGAAAGATTGGTAATTTCTAAGCATTCATCTCTTATTCCTTCACTACTACATACTTTTCATGATTCAGTTCTTGGTGGTCATTCGAGCTTCTTGAGAACTTATAAGAGATTGAGCGGTGAATTGTATTGGCCAGGCATGAAGACAGAGGTAAAGAAGTATGTGGAAAAATATGAAATATGCCAACGGAACAAGACAAAATCTTTCTCTCCTACAGGTCTCCTACAACCTCTGCCCATACTTGAAAAAATATTGGAAGATTGGACGATGAATTTTATTGAAGAACTACCGAAGGCCGACGGATTTGATTCAATCATGGTGGTTGTGGACAGATTAAGAAAGTTTGGCCATTTTATCATGCTGAAGCACCCATTTACTGCCAAACAAGTGGCTGAGATATTTATAGAACGGGTGGTAAGCAAGCACGGGATTCGAAAGTCTATTATGATGGATAAGAAGGACAAGATCTTTCTTAGCAACTTTTGGAAAGAACTCTTTTCTTCCATGGGGACAGTGTTAAAAAGAAGCACAACCTAAATCCTCAAACCGACGGCCAAACAGAAAGAGTGAATCGATGCTTGAAGACATACTTGAGATGTATTTGCAATGAACAGTCGGACAAATGGAACAAATGTATACCGTGGGCAGAATTATGGTATAATACCACCTTCCATGCATCCACCAAATCAACTCCTTTCAAATAGTCTTCGGCCGAGCCACTCCTTCGCTGGTTTCATATGGTAATAGAAAACAGTGAATGAAAGTGTGGAATAACTTCTTCAAGAACGTGACCGAACCATTGATGCCTCGAAGGAAAATCTAATTGTGGCCCAAAATAGAATGAAGAAACAAGCAGATGGACATCGAAGAAAATTAACGCTTCAAGTAAGAGAGAAGGTTTATTTGAAGCTAAGGCCCTATAGACAGAGGTCTTTGGCGAGAAAAAGATGTGAAAAACTGTCTCCTAAATTCTATGGGCCATACAAGGTGATAGAGAAAATAGGAGTCGTGGCTTATCAGCTAGATCTTCCCCCGGATGCTGTAATTCACAATGTCTTTCACATTTCCCAGCTGAAATTGAAATTAGGGCAGTCACATAAGGTGCAGAACTGTAACGCCCCAAGTTTCCAGAAATTTGGGACGTTACAGTTGGTATCAGAGCCTAAGTTTTAGGTTCTGTAGACTGACTTACGAAGTAAGTCTATGGTTTGGGTCCCTATGGTCATTGTGGTCCTCTGTCCTCGCCAGATAGGCTTTTTGTTTAAAGCTGTTTGTTACGCTTATAAATTGCCTGAGTGAACCGTTATGACATGGATTCTTCTCTTGTTAATAAGCTTCTAAGGGTTTGTGGTGATTTTCTTTTAGGAAATGTCGCCACATAGAGGCGCTAGGAGAGGTGGACGGGGTGGACGAGGAGCAGGTCAAGGACAACCTGCTGCACCAGCTGTAGACCTTGCCGCACCTGTCACACAAGCCAATTTTGCCGCTCTGACTGCTCAGATGGAGCAAAGAATTGCTTCGGCTGTGATAGCTGCTATGGCACAATTTCAGCAAGCCCCAGCAGCTTCTACTCCGGTTCAAGCCGCACCAGCTGTTCAGGAGGATCTGCCAGACCGACTGTCAGCTGAAGCGAAGCATTTGAGAGATTTTAGAAAGTATGATCCCCCGACGTTCGATGGGTCACTGAAAGATCCTTCTAAAACAGAGGTGTGGTTGTCATTGATTGAGGATATATTTCGGTACATGAACTGCCTTGATAACCAGAGGATACAGTGTGCGATATTTTTGCTCAGAGATAAGGCTGTTTTCTTGTGGAAATCTGCTGAAAGAAGGTTGGTAGGAGATCACCGTGCTATTACGTGGAAACAGTTTAAGGAGTGCTTCTCTGAGAAGTTCTTCTCTGCCAACCTAAGGGATGCTAAACGATAGGAGTTCCTTGATTTAAAGCAAGGACAGATGACAGTGGAAGAGTACGATCAGAAATTTTATGAACTGTCTCGTTTTGCTCCAGAGATAGTGACTACTGAGTTAGCTCGACCAGAAAGGTTTGTGAGAGGCCTTAGAAAGGAGATCAGAGGTTTTGTGCGAGCTTTTAAGCCTACTACCAGGCTGAGGCGTTGCGTCTGACTGTAGATGCGAATAATAAGGAAGATGAGGAACAACCACAGCCTTTGGGACAAAAACCTTTCTCTGGGCAGAAGAGAAAGGCTGAGCAGAAACCAGCTGAGAACCCACGAAGGAGCTCGAGGCTGAGGGGTGCACAGGAACATTATGGTCAGCAGTCCACAGAAGCGGGTGCTACAGAAGGGCAGATTCCTGCATGTAACAGATGTGGAAAGAGGCACCTGGGTCGCTGTTGGAATGAGGTCAGAGTTGTGAATTGTCCTAATAAATCCTCTGCAGTCACGAAAAACCAGTCAGGTGGATCGTCTCAGGGGAGTTGAAGTCGACAACAAGGTCAAGTTTTTGCCATCAATCGTCAGGAAGCCGAGAAAGCAGGTATTGTGGTAACAGGTACACTTCCAATCTTGGGGCATTTTGCATTACTGTTATTTGATTCTGGGTCTTCTCACTCCTTTATCTCGAAACTCTTTGTAAAAAATGCTTGTTTGGAGGTGAAACCTCTTGGTTTTGTGCTATCTGTGTCTACTCCATCTGGAGAAATTATGTTTCTGAAGAAAAAGTCAAGGCCTGTCAGTTGGAATTAGCGGGTCGTGTGTTATAAGCAACCTTGCTAGTTTTGAACATGCGAGACTTCGATGTTATACTAGAATGGATTGGTTAGCTGCTAACCATGCTAGTATAGACTGTGCTCGAAAGGAGGTAGTTTTTAATCCTCCAGCTGAGGCAAAGTTTAAATTTAAAGGGGCAGGGACTGTGGTCTTCCCAAGGTGATTTCAGCTTTGAAAGCCAGTATATTACTTAACCAAGGTACATGGAGTGTTTTGGCCAGTGTGGTCGACACTAGAAAAACCGAGACCTCATTGTCGTCAAAACCTATGGTGAGAGATTATCCAGATTTCTTTCCAGAAGAATTAACCGGTCTGTCTCCTTAGAGAGAGATTGAGTTTGTTATCGAACTGGAACCAGGTATTAGAGCTATATCTAAAGCTTCATATAGAATGGCTCTAGCGGAGTTGAAAGAGTTAAAGTTGCAGTTACAGGAACTGCTTGACAAAGGTTTTATTCGACCAAGTGTGTCACCATGGGGTGCGCCAGTGTAGTTTGTTAAGAAAAAGGATGGGTCGATGCGTCTGTGCATTGACTATAGAAAGTTGAACAAGGTAACGGCCAAGAATAATTATCCGCTACCTAGAATTGACGATTTGTTTGATCAGTTATAGGGAGTCACTATATTCTTATAGATCGATCTACTGACGGGATATCACCAGTTGAGAGTCAAGGAGAGTGACATTCCCAAGACAGCATTTCTTTCAAGATATGGACATTACGAGTTCACAGTGATGTCGTTTGGTCTGACGAATGCTCCTGCAGTATTTATGGATCTGATGAACAGGGTGTTCAAGGATTTTCTGGACTCCTTTGTTATTGTCTTTATTGACGATATTTTGGTTTACTCCAAAACAGAAGCGAAACATGAGGAGCATTTGCGAAAAGTATTGGAAACTCTAAGGTCGAACAAGCTTTATGCTAAGTTTTCTAAGTGTGAATTTTGGCTGAAGCAAATGGCCTTTCTTGGTCATATCGTGTCTAGGGATGGAGTTTTAGTGGACCCTGCAAAGATTGAAGCTGTTACCAGTTGGTCTCGACCCTCTTTGATCTCGGAGGTTCGTAGCTTTCTGGGCTTAGTTGGCTATTACAGGCGATTTGTAGAAAACTTTTCACGTATAGCCACCCCTTTGACTCAACTGACCAGGAAGGGAATTTCTTTTGTTTGGACCAAAGCTTGTGAGGACAGCTTCCAGAGTTTGAAGCAGAAACTCATTACTGCACCAGTTCTTACAGTGCCGGATGGTTCAGGTAGTTGCGTTCTGATGCAACACGGGAAGGTGATCGCTTATGCGTCCCGCCAGTTGAAGAACCATGAACAGAACTATCCTATTCATGATCTCGAGTTAGCAGTCGTAGTTTTTGCACTCAAGATTTGGAGGCATTATCTGTATGGAGAAAAGATACAGATTTTCACTGACCATAAGAGTCTCAAATACTTCTTCACCCAGAAGGAGTTGAATATGAGACAGCGTAGATGGTTGGAGTTGGTGAAGAACTATGATTGTGAAATACTATACTACCCTGGTAAGGCGAATGTGGTAGCTGATGCTCTGAGCAGGAAGGTAGCTCATTCAGCAGCTCTCATCACTAGGCAGACTCAGCTGCACCAGGATTTCGAGTGAGTTGAGATTGTGGTTGCAGTGGGAGAAGTCACCTCACAGTTGACACAGTTGACGGTGCAACCGACGTTGAGACAAAGGATTATTGATGCTCAGGGTAGAGATCAATACTTGAATACGAAGCGACACCTAGTTGTGTCATGGCAAGTTGTAAAATTTACGGTATCCTCTGATGGTGGGCTACTGTTTGAGAGACGCTTGTGCGTTCCAGCAGACGACGATGTTAAGCATGAGTTGTTGTCTGAAGCTCATAGTTTTCCGTTCTCTATGCATCCTGGTAGAACCAAGACGTACCTAGACTTGAAACGCTTTTATTGGTGGCCCAACATGAAGAGAGAAGGAGCAGACTTTGTTAGCAAGTGTCTGGTGTGTCAGCAGGTGAAAGCACCAAGGCAGAAGCCAGGCGATTTGGTACAGCCTCTTGAAGTTCCAAAGTGGAAATGGGAGAACGTGTTGATGGACTTTATTACAGGGTTGCCTAGGACAGCAAAGGGTCACACTGTAATTTGGGTTATTGTAGATAGACTCACCAAACCAGCACATTTTGTACCAGGAAAGACTACGTATACAACGAACAAATGGGCGCAGCTGTACTTGAAGGAAGTGGTGAGATTGCATGGAGTTCCCGTGTCGATTGTTTCGAACAGGGATGCTCGTTTCACCTTTAATTTCGGAAGAAGTCTTCAGAATGCTTTGGGCACACGGTTGGATTTCCATACAACTTTCCACCCACAGAATGATGGTCAAACTGAACGTTTGAACTAGACGTTGGAGGATATGTTGCGAGCATGTGCTTTAGAGTTTTCAGGAAGTTGGGACTCTCACTTGCACTTGATGGAGTTCGGTTATAACAATAGTTACCAGGCTACCATTGGCATGGCGCCGTTTGAGGCCTTATATGGTAAGTGTTGCAGGTCTTCTGTGTGCTGGGGTGAGGTTGGTAAGCAAAGGTTGGTTGGCTCTGAGTTAGTGCAGTCCATTAACAAGGTCATTCAGCAGATTAGGGCGCGCATGAAAGCCGCTCAAAGTAGACAGAAGAGCTACGTTGATGTGAGACGAAAAGATCTTGAATTTGAGGTAGGAGATAAAGTGTTTCTGAAAGTAGCACCCATGAAAGGTATTTTGAGATTTGCAAAGAAAGGGAAGTTGAGTCCTCGTTTTATTGGACCGTTTGAGATCCTTCAGAGAATTGGTCCTGTGGCATATCGGTTGTCGTTGCCACCATCTCTTTCTGTAGTTCACGACGTATTCCACGTCTCGATATTGAGAAAGTATGTAACAGACCCGTCGCAGTTTAATGAGGATTTGAGTTACAGCAACCTATTGAGATCTTGGCTAGAGAAGTGAGGGTGCTACACAACAGAGAATTTGGGTTAGTGGAAGTTTTATGGCGAAATCAGCAAGTTGAAGAGGCTACTTGGGAGTAAGAGGATGTAATGAGAGCTCGTTACCCTGAGTTGTTCGAGAATTGAACTTTCGAGGACGAAAGCTCCTTAAGGAGGGTAGATTGTAACAACTCATCTTTTTCCTTAAAGGTAAAATAAATAAATAATTTATAAAATATAATTATATTAATGTTAATTATTAATATTATTATAACTTTTATTTTATTATTTATTTTATTTTTCTTTATTTTTCTTTTCTTTTTTCCTTCTTTATTTTTCTTCTTTTCTTCTTCCTTCTTCTTCGTCTTCCTCGCGCGCGCGAAACCCCTCCCCCATGCTGCAACCAGTTGCCGCCGGCCATCTCTAGTCGATCGCGACGCAGCATGCACAGCCCACCCACGCCGTTGCACGCACAGTCGTCCTCGCGTCACAACCGTCCGCTCCGTCGTGCCTCCACGTGCCAGATCTGGCGCCGAGCAGTCGTTTCGACGCTCCTCGCGCCGCGCCGCACGTCTCGCCTTGTTTCGTCGCGCCGCACCATTGGATCTCCGCTCGCTTGCAAACCAAGACTCACCCAAATCTCCAAGGCTTGCAAGCAAGTTGATAGGATTCTTGCAAGCGAGTTTATTAGATTATTTTATGGAAGTGTAGGCTTTTCGAAAGAATGAGTTGATAGGATTCTTGAACTAATTAGGTACTTATCGTTCTTGAAGGAACGAATCGTTTGATTGATTGTAGCATCGATTGGACGTTGTTCGTTGGGTTTCGAGAAAGCTTTGGGTAAGTTTAAATCAAGACTTTAGGCCCTTGTCATTTTTAGTTTAGCTAAGTTGGTTAATTAGTCTTACTCTTATGTTTAGGGTGCTTTTTGAGGACTTTTTTGAGCAATTCCATCTTCCAAACAATTTGGAGGTAAGGGATTTTCTACTGTCTTGCAACCCAACCCTTGGAATGTGTCAACCCTTAAGTTGATGCGGTTTATACGTGTTTTCCTAATATGTGATATTACTGATGTGTGAAATATGTGAAAAGTATAGTTGTATGTGAATAGGATTGCATAACTAAACTATACTGGATTATTGCTATTAGCCATAATGACTGAAGTGTGATATCTGCGTTATATATGCTTTATGGTCTTTGTAACGTAGGCCTAGACGTCGATGAGTAGAATGGTTGGACTGTTGTATCTGCGTTATATATGCTTTGTGGTCTTTGTAACGTAGGTATAGACGTCAACATGTTGAATGGTTGGACTGTTGTATCTGCGTTATATATGCTTTGTGGTCTTTGTAACGTAGGTATAGACGTCGAC
>JBBPDJ010002293.1:0-42217 GCA_037974625.1 Cucumis cinereus | reverse complement strand
CTTTAATTAATACTTTCTTCCCAAAAGAAATATTAATTGGTTTTAACCATCAACAACCACTTCCAAACTCACCAACACAGAGTAGTGGCAGCGGAGACAAGAAACGACAGAAACTTCAGAAGCTCGGCTCGGGGAAAGCAGATCTGGCTTGGGCAGCAGTGGCACACGGTCAGGGGAAGGCGTGGCTAAACGCGAACCTGTGCGTGGCTGGACGGAGAAACGTAGGCACGACGCGGCTAGGGGAAAGGAGACCGACTCGGGTGAGGCGCGATCTGACGTCACGCTTGTAGATCCGAGCGAGGCTTCGTGCGACTGAAGGTGCTGGTGTTGACTACAGCGTCGTTGTTAGCTCGAAGTGGCGCGAATGGAGAGGGATGGAGGCGCGGCTTCGCGAACGACTGGGCGCGAACGAAACGGCGCAGCGAGCGGCAGACCTCGGTTGAAACGCGATGCGACGGACGACGCGTGCGACGATGGCGGCAGCTGTGGAGGAAACTGCTCGATCTGGCGATGGCGAGGGAGAGCTTGCGGCGGCGACGTAAGGGCGGCGGCTCGGTCTGGCGATGGCGAGGAAGAGCGTGCGGCGGCGACGTGAGGCGGTGGCGGCGTGAGGGCGGCGGCTAGGGTTTTTACAAGAAGAGGAAGATTGGAGAAGATGGACTGCACTAATCCCAATGTGCTTTAAATAAAATAATAATAATAATAATAATAATAATTCCTTTTACTATTATTATTATTTTCCCCCTTTTTTCCTTTTTCCAAATTCCCAAAACTCTCTCTCTCTTCACTAAAACCATTTTTTTTTTCTTTTCTCCAACCACAATTAAAACAAAACCACACAATAATAAATCCAACAATTTCTCTAAAATTTAAATCCAAACAAACAACCCAAATTTAAAATTACCAACATTAAATGAGATAATTAATAAAAAAATTACAAATTACCTTAAAATTTGGGATGTTACAGATGATGTCTCTCTTACCTAACACCTTTCCTTTTACTACATCTCCAAATGCTACATAGCCTACATTGCAATATTTTAGATAAGAGAAAAAGGCTCAATTACCTGTCATGTGCCAATAGCAACCCAAAGTACCACTCTTCCTTAGATGATAGATGTATGGTAGTGAGAGCAACATTGCATCAACATTGCTTGGAGCGATGTTGGTTTTAATTCTCCATTCTAACTTTGCTCTTTTATGCTTCTTTCCTTGATTTCTTGATCTTATCCTTGTGATGGCTTTAGATTGAGAGTTATACACATTACTGTTAAAAAGACGAAAGCAATAAGGAAGAATGTGTGTAGATTTACCAAAAAAGTTGTAGATCCACTTTCTTTTCATACCAGTGACAATGGGAAAGAATATAGTTTTTTAGGACCCTGCAATATTCCCCATATGCATAACTTCATTATGTGCAGGAACAAAAATAGTCTGAAAATCACTTACTACCTTGGCCTTACCTTTATCACAATCAAAGTCAATACCTCTTCTTTCATTTTGAGGTTTTTTAAGATATTAAGATTTTATTCAAAACTCCAGTTCCTGAATTCAGCATACGAACTGTTTTGAAGATAGTGTCGAGTTCTAATCGAGTTTCTTTCAAATCTTTTTTTCAATTATGAGATAATGGATAACGAACAATGATTATCCTTAATTAATATTTGACTTTTATCTTTCTGTTAGTTAAGAACTAGAAGATGATTCCCATTTTTCATAGAACCGAACAAAAAGACATCCACCTTCATAGTGGAGATAACATTTGGTTCCTCAATAACTATTACCTTTATATTAAAACGTTTGGATAATGAACAAAGAATCGTTCGAACCAACTTCTCTTCAGATATTTTTTCACCAAGACAAAAAGATTCGTTTACAGTGTCTAGTATACGAACATTAAAGTCAGCTATAGTTTCTTCGTCTATTATCTTGAGAGACTCAAATTTCGAAGTTAAAATATGCAAACACGACATTTTTACTTTAAAGGTTCCTTCATATGTCTCCTTTAAAATCTCCCAAGCTTCTTTTACAGAAACACATGTATTCATGAGTCTGAAAGTATTCTTGTCCACACCATTAAAAATAACATTTAGAAAACGAGAGTTGCCTACAGTAGCCTCATCTTCAACTTTAGTCTGATCCTTCTCAGGTTTGAAAGACACATTGTCATCGTTATCAGTAAGTTGAGGGTGAGACCATCATATCAAAACATCTTTCCAAGTCTTATCATCAATGGACTTAAGAAATGCAACCATTCTGGCTTTCCAATATCAGTAGTTAGTTTCATCCAAAAAAGGAGGGCAAGTAGTTGATCCACCTTTTCTAATTAACTTCATTGAAGACTTAATGTATAGCAGTCAACCCGCATTGATACCAATTGAAAAAACAGCTTATATTCACATGGACATGTTTAATAAGAACTAAAGCTAATAACATAGACAATAACTCAAAGTGCAGAAAAAATAGAAGAACACCAAGAACTTGGTAACCCAATTTGGTTGATTCCACTTACATCTGGATGATTAGATGTCCATTAAGAACGTTAATCCACTACATAATAAGAGTTTCATAAGTTTACAATGTATACAATGATAAACTAACTTGCATCAACCGTATCTTTAAATGATACACAAGATAGAATTTAGGCTCCCCCTAAGTTCGTGCTTTAATAATTTATCTTCATATCTATAATTTGCAGGCTTCCCCTAAAATAAGACTTGAGATATGGAATTGGTTAGGCTCCCCTAACTCATATACCTCTTGTCATGAACGTTCTCTGTGTTTTCTATTAGGCTCCCCCTAACTCAAATACCTCTTGTCACCATTGTTCTTCACAGAACTAATAACAAAATATTCAACAAGATACTGTCGAGTTTTCACATAATCCTTTATAGAAAATATTAAAGCTCGATCATTATACCTTCTTTTATGTCTTGTTAGCCGCCTTTGGTCTCTTTCTTAATTAATTCCACACAAGATCAGTGACTGGATAATTAACAGTATATTCTGTCGAACACTTCATATAGATTTATATTGGAAAGATTAAAGCACAGTCTTCTTACCTTATACTATCTTCAGTCGATTTAGATCACTCTTTTTTTTTTCATTGGACTTACTCTTCACGAAGAAGAGAATCACTATATATATAAATTCACCACATAATTATCCTTAAAAGATACACAAGAATATATTAACCATATTTCAAATATTGAGAATATCTTCAAATAAAATAACAAAGATTCCCAAATAATATACTAAGATAACTCAGCACCCATTCAAATATGTCGAATGTCTTCAAATAAAATAATCAACCAAGTATGTCGAATATCTTCAAATAAAATATTCATCGATTTCCAATTACTCTGCTAAGATAAATCGTCAAATGAAATTGTCTAGCCAACAAACTCTAGTAGAACTACAACCTTGAACTAGTCGGATCTACAAGAACTCTTGGATACTTGCTCTTAACTAAACTTAAGATAAAAAGAAAAAAAAGAAGAAGAGAAAACTATTCAATTGGGAATGAAATGCTACCATTAATGAAGAACAAAGTTATGATTTATAGGCTCAATTGAGTAACTCTCCAAAATATAAAAAAAAAATACAAAAATTGAAACATTTGTCAAACTTTTACTCAATTGAGTTGTTATTTGACCAAAATCAACTATAACTCATTCAAATTGAAGAAACTACAAAATAATTAAATTTAACATGTATGAAAGTTAAATTTGTACATGAAAGATTATCTAATTTGATGTTTTAATTCAATTGGAAAGTATCTAAATTTTACTTTAATCTAAATAATTAGATTTATTTGTTAATGTCTCAAAACTAGAATTTTCAATTTTCTTCCACCGTAAATTACCCAACACTTATCACGTGAAAGAGATTTAAGAACTAAAAGACATATTTAAGCTCAGTCCCATCTTGCAAACTCATTCCTAGACATGAATTATTGCTCTATTTGGCGGCCTAAAAAATCGTGGTAAGTTCAGCTTTAGTCAAAGATCAGAATGAAATTCAACAACCAACTTATTACACAAGTGAAGCAATGGTTGAAGCTAGTACTTGATTGTTGAGTTTTATGTCATAAAACTCGTAGATCGTAAATGTACATAATGGATCAATATCAGTAAAGTGTTAATGTTATCATTTCAATAAGAATTATTCATTATTTAGTATTAATTTTGCCTTAATAACCCTAAATCCAATAAACTAATATTCTAGACTGTCTAATGAGCCTTGAATAGTATGCAGGGACATACATAGATCAATGTTCAAGATACAGCCTTAAGGGTCTATAATATAGGAATATGGTCGGATACCTTATCTTGGTAACACTATGGATACAACCTACTTTGTATTTTACACAAGAACAATGATGCAATGCGTTCTTGTAGGTGACATGCGAGTGAAGGTAGCCTATGCAATGAGTTTGCATAAGACCGGACCATGAAATAGTAACCACTAAATGTAACTTCATTGACTGTTATGTTTCTACTTTAATAGAATGACCTAGACAACTTATTCTTGATTCTAAATGAATTATGGACTCATGTTCACCAGGAATTGTTTTTGTTATTTGATTTGTATGGATGAGAGTGGTCAGTTCTTGGACTCAATAAGCCTACCATTTTGGGGACAAAACTAAGTGAGGAGCTAGGAACATAATATAAAAATAAAATTCACTCATTCTCGACTTAGTTTAAGTAGATGAGTGTTCCTTTAAATGGTGACTCTAGTAATTGTACATAGGCGCTATCCTTTCACTGGCCCACAAGGGGTTTATATTTAATGGTTGGACCATAAACCTGTTGTTTATTAGAGGAGCACTGATATTTAAGGCTTTAGAAGTCGAAAAATGGTCATTTGACATAGCTCGTGTTACAAACACACGTGAAAGACTAACTTACTGTTATCGATCTATATCCGTGGACACAAAAATATATCTATAGTGGGAAGAGTGCAACTGTGAAGGTTTGATGGAGTGTACACAGTTAATAAATATTGATTAATGTGAGTATGACTTTAGCCAATCAATCTTATATCGTTGAAGTTTCTGATTTGTAAATTCTTTTAGTCCACTGTCTAGCTCGTAAAGGGTATTGAAGTTATTATATCTTGAATGTGATTTGAAATGTTCAAATTTACATAGAGAATTAATATAATGTATGCTGATACGTTAAAATATAAAATTTTAATTTTAATTAAACTTTATAATACAAATTTAATGTAACGCCCCAAATTTTCGGAAATAAAAATGGGTCGTTACTAAATAAAAAACCATAAAAGAAAACATTTAGAAACCAATGATGACGAAAAACAACTCCTTTCAATTTAAAACAAACTAGAACAAGCTATGGAGGTAAATCAAAAGTTAGAAATATGGTAATCAAAATCTTGGAAACGACTTTGACGAGATCTCACTTTTTCAAAATTCAAACATTAAAGAAAATTCCATTTTAACAAAGTAATACAAATCCATAAAGTTTTAGAAAATCCATAAGACATAAACGCGGAAGCAACATCCATGTGGTCCCTGTGGCGTGGTCACTGGTCTTTCTTGTCCCTCGCCAACCTTCTTTTACCTTTGCCTGAAAACAAAAAACACAGACGAGTGAGTATATAAATATACCCCGTAAGGAACTCTCTACTGGCTCTAGAGTGAGTATATAAATATACCCCGTAAGGAACTCTCTACTGGCTCTACTAAGTAACAATTGATCTCCAATAAGTCAATACCCTTTTTCACACAGCGAGTGGCCCATAGACAGAAACAACATCTACCCTAGCCCAACACACAATATTAGTCGGTCCTCATACTAGCTATTAGGCACAAAACTAGCTATACCATAGGTTACAAAGTCCACCCAACATGTATAACATTGATAGCATAGCGTCAGTCGTTAAGCATCTCGGCAATTCTACCCTTTGTTACAAAGTCCACACGGCATATATAACATGAAGGTCATTGTCCCATCCATATACATAACGACCTTTATACTTACGTTACAAAGACCACACAACATATATAACGCAAATATCTCAATTCAATATTTATACATGATGACGTCTATACCTACGTTACAAAGACCACACAACATATATAACGTAGATACCACAGTTCAGTCATTCTACATGTTGACGTCTATACCTACGTTACAAAGACCACACAACATATATAACGCAGATATCACACTCCAGTCATTCTACACGTCGACGTCTATACCTACGTTACAAAGACCACAAAACATATATAACGCAGATATCACACTCCAGTCATTCTACATGTCGACGTCTATACCTACGTTACAAAGACCACAAAGCATATATAACGCAGATATCACACTCCAGTCATTCTACATGTCGACATCTATACCTACGTTACAAAAACCACAAAGCATATATAACGCATATATCACACTTCAGTCATTCTACATGTCGACATCTATACCTACGTTACAAAGACCACATAGCATATATAACGCATATATCACACTCCAGTCATTCTACGTGTCAACGTCTATACCTACGTTACAAAGACCACACAACATATATAACGCAGATATCACACTCCAGTCATTCTACCTGTCGACGTCTATACCTACATTACAAAGACCACAAAGCATATATAACGGAGATATCACACTCCAGTTGTTATGCCTAATAGCAGTATTCCAGTATAGTTTAGTTATGCAATTCCATTCACATACAACTATACTTTTCACATATTGCACACATTAGTAATATCACATTTTAGGAAAACACGTATAAACCGCATTAACTTAAGGGTTCACACATTCCAAGGGTTGGGTTGCAAGCCAGTAGAAAACCCCTTACCTCCAAATTTTTTGGAGAATAGAATTGCTCCAAAAAGTCCTCGAAAAACACCCTAAACATAAGAGTATGAATAATTAACCAACTTAGCTAAACTAAGAATGACAAGGGCCCAAAGTCTTGAATCAAACTTACCCTAGGATTGCTCGAAAACCAACGAACAACGCCCAACCGATGCTACAATCAATCCAACGATTCGTTCCTCCAAGAACGCTAAGTACCTAAATTAATCCAACGATATTTCAATCATAACGGTAAAGAGTAACAAAATCTCCAAAAGGTCAATTTATAAGACTCTTACCGCACTTACCCAAACCTCCAAGAAAGGCAGCGGAACTCGACGGCACCGCGAGTCAAAACAGAAATGCGTAGGCAGTGGCAACGGTTGCGAAGCAAAGCAGCGGCGTCAAATCTGCTCGTGGCGACACGACGCGGGGCAGATGGTGCTGGATCTTTCACGTGGCGGTGCGACACGGGGCAGACGGCTCACGGATTGGCAGATCTGAGTTGCGCGGTGCAGACGTGCAAACGAGCGGGAGATCTGGCGGCACGAGGAGGTGTGGCGACGCGGCGCGATACAAATAGCGTCAGATCTGGCGCGTGGAAGCGGGGAGACGTGGATAGCTTGCGATGCGAGCAGGCCTCCACAATCCGAAGTGGTGCGGCGGCGTGTTGTTCGTGCGGCAGAGAGGCGAGCTGTGCGTGCAGAGTCGCGAACTGCTGGAGATGGACGACAGCGTCTGCAAGCAAGCGACACGGGGGGTTCTACGCGCGAGGAAGACGAAGGTAAAGGAAGAGAGAGAAAAAGAAAAGAAAGAAAAGAAAAAGAAAAAGAAAGAAAAGAAAGAGAGAGAGAGAGAGAAATAATTAAATAAATAAATAAATAAAAGTTATAATAATATTAATAATTAATATTATTATAATTATATTTTATATATATTAATTATTTATTTACCTTTAAGGAAAAGATGAGTTGTTACATTTAATTGTGGATATGATTCAAAGTTAATTTATAAAAGAAACAAAAATTTGAACGAGTTCAAATATTAATTTAATATGAATTGAATTCATATTAAAATTATGGGTTAAAATTAATGCATATTGGATACACATTAATACTATATATTATGAGACAAATATGATTGAATATGATTTAAATGTAGGTGAAATTAAATATGTGATATTTAGTTGATAATTAATTAATTGGAGAATTAGTTAGTTATTTAATTCAATTTAATTTGACTACATTAAATTAATTAAATTAAAACTATAAGATATGTGAGAGATATTAATTTAAATATTAATTAATTAATTAATTAATATAATTAATTAATCCAGTTATTTATTATTTAATTTAATTTAATTTTTGAAGTTAAAATGAAATAATTTAAAGAAAACACCCCTACGTTACAAAGTGTTGCAACATCATCCAATTTAACAAACACTCACGATAAACAAAACAAGCAACATTATAATAACTACTAACATTAAAAAAAAAAAACAAAAAAAAAATCATGTCCAAGTTAATGATTCTTACTCTCTATACAATTGGACTTCTTCAATGTTCTCTAATATGTGAAGATGCGCTTGTTTCAATAGTAGTGGACTAGGTGTGACATATGATCCTGTTGATAAAGATCTGTCAATCTGTCTTCCCTTTCCATATTTGAATGACACGAGTCCAACGAGATCCAGTCCAGATAGAAACTCAAAACAAAATTCAACAACTTCCTCATATATGTTTGATCGACCCTTCAGGACGAGTTCCATTACGGACATAACTTTTCAACACTTACATATGTCTTTCAAATGGATACATCCACCATAAATAGATGGGTCCACATAGTTTTGCCTCTTTCACAAGGTGAATCACTAAATGTACTATAATTGTGAAAAAAGGATGGTGAAAAGTACTTTTCAAGTGTAACATCCCAAATTTTTAAGGTAATTTGTAAATTTTATTATTAATTATCTTATTAAATGTTGGTAAAATTGTAATTTTGGAATGTTTAATTTGGGTTTAATTTTAATTGTTGAGGGTTGTTTGTTTGGTGAAAAGAAAAGGAATTAAAAGAGGAAATTGGTATCAATTAGGAAAGAGGATGTTGGATTTTATTTTTGAAAAGAAATAAAATAGTATAAGTGATAATAATATTAATTATATTATTATTATTATTTTATTTAATGCAGATTGGGAACCGTGCAACATCATCTTCCCCATCTTCTTCCTTGGAAAATCCTAGCCGCCCCCCTCTTACCCTCCATAGCTGCCGCCGCCCAGCCGTTTTCTCCATAGCCGCCGCCCTCAGACGGCACCGTACCACCGCTGCACTGCTCGCAGCCACGCCAAGCCGAACGCCCAGCCGCCCTCCTCGCGCACGCCCTCTCCAATCCGCTCGCAGCCACACCGTCAGCGAGTCACCCGTAGTCGCCAGCCGCGCCCAACAGCCGAATCCGATCTCTGCACCGTTCGTAGCCCAGCCGCTCTCCGTCGTCGAGTCGAGGAACCGCACGCCCACGATAGCCGTGCCATCTGATCCGCGACGCCACGCCAGCCACACCTCGGGCGTTTGCGCCTCCGCTCGTCGCACGCCCATCGTCGCGCGCCGCCCAGTCGCCCAACCGAGCGGATTCGCTTTAGTTCGCGCCGCAGCCGCAGCCGCGCGAAGCTTCACCATCCCGTCGCCCTATTTCGAGCCGATCTCCAGTCCGCGAGCCGAGTTGAACCTCTGAGGTTTTGTCGCTTCTCGTCTCCGCTGCCACTGCTCTGTGTTGGTTTGTTGGTAAGGTTTGGGAAGATTACAAATTGGGTTTTAGGATGCCCAATGGAATTTAATTAAGAATTTTCTTGGATTAATTGGGTATTTTTTCCTTGTTGTTTGAAGGTTCAAATTGAAGAGTCAATCGGAATTGTTTGTGGTACAATCGCCTTGGTTTTCGTCGGTGTTGGTGAGTTTGGAAGTGGCTATTAATGGTTAGAATTAATTAATATTTCTTTTGGGAAGAAAATATTAATTAAAGTTCTTATGTGTTTAGGGTCAATTGGAGGCTAATTCGATTAAGGAAATCTCTGTAACTCGAGGTAAGAATTACTTCTACCGAATCTACGCTTTTGGCATATAAGGTGTTAAGATGGTTTGTGTGCCTGCTTTACGGGTTGGCCTCGGGGTATCTGGTTTATAAATCTTTTTGGATTATGCATGATTTGTTTTACCGTTTACCTGTGTTATCTGTTGCTTGAGACATGTTCGGATCATTATGATCATAATGCTTGTATTGGATTTAATTGGATACGGTTTCTGTTAACTTACTTAATGAGTTTGTACTTGGTGGGAAACGATAGGTCAGTTTCCAAGTCGTACGACTGACTTGATTCTAACTAGCCCGTGACCAGCTTGTGTGGCAAATCGTCGACTAGCCTGTGTGGTGTAAAGTCGACCAGCCTGTGTGGCACATCGTCACTGAAGGTCGTGAAGGGGGTCTGTACAAGGCCTATTCTGACGTTCGTTCTAAGGGCAAGCCCATGGGTCGATTTGCTGTGACAGGGTCATGAAGGGGGTCTGTACGAGGCCTGTTCCGACATATTTGTCAGTACTCAACCACCCGACTGTGTGTCGTAAAGTACAAGCCATTAGGAAAAGTTAACGGTTACCCAGTGGAGTCTGTAGTGGTTTTCCTTACTGGGTATTTTTATACTCATTCCTTTCTATGTTTTATTTCAAGCAAAGGTAAGAATGGACCGACGAGGGGCAAGTAGAACCAGTGACCATATCAGGAGGGATCAGGAGACCTATTTTTGCTTCCACTTACGGTTATTTGGCATTTGACTTTATGATTAAACTTTTGTTGGTTTTTATTGTAATGGTTTTGATTTAGAAAACTATTTTAGAGATCCCGTCTAGGTTCTTTTCTTATCTTTTTCATTAATTGTTTGATTAAATGTTTGAAAATCCTTTATTATTTTATTTGGATTAAATTAAAGTATTTGTTTTGTTTTGTCTTCGTCTTTTAAAAATGGATTTAATGATTTTTGCTTAAGTGACGACCTAGGGTTAAGGTTGAAAACCCTGGGCGTTAAATCAAGTAAACATAAGATTACAACAACATGTACATGCAATTTATCTAGCTCTAATATTTTCAGAGTCTTGGAGTAGATAGCATTGAAAAAGAAGCACAATCTACTGATACCATATCTCACATTCTTAGGTAGAACTGAACGTAAAGCAAGGGAGCCATTGTTTCATTAGAACATGATAATCATGTAATTTAAGACCTAAAAGCTTTAGATCATCTAAAGAAGCTAGACTTCTTTCTGGAACCTTAAGATCAGACAAAGTCTTGCAAAAACTTTACTTCTCTTTTGACAATGTATAACATGTTTCAGGTATGTATGTTCTACTTCCATTGGAAGCAGGTGCTAATTCGGGTTGAAAGGTTCATTTCAACTAAGTAAAGTCTAGTATTGAGCTCATCCTTACTCTTTTATGGTATGTCAAGCAATGTTCCTATAATATTCATGCATACATTTTTCTCAATATGCATAACATCAAGACAACGTTTTACATGCAATTTTGTTCAATATGGTAATTCAGAGAATGCATATTTCCTCTTCCAATTGTCATTTAAAGTTTTGTCATTCACCCTCCTACTAGACCTCTTACCACATGAGAATTACTTGTCCTTAAGTGTATTGTAAATTATCTCCCCTGATAAACGGTGTGCAGGATTTTCATACTTTTGGTTATCGTCAAATGTTTTTTTTTGTCTCCTATATGAGTGATGTCTTGGTAAGTATTTTCTATGTCCCATGTATGCATTTTTCTTCCAACTATCATAGGTTATTGTCAAATTTTTGTCTTCTATAAGAAGTCTCTTAATATATTGGACAATCCTTATATTCTGTCACACTACATCCACATAGATTGTCGTATGCAAAAAACAAAATCGTTGACAGTCCGTAGTAAAACAACTCGTAAATTGAAATATTATTCCTTGTGTGAATCAAAACACTCAACACCTTCTTCCCACAAAAGTTTGAGGTCATCAATCAAATGTGCTAGATAGAAATGTATAACACATCTTGGTTGTTTTAGACCCAAGATTAACATTAACATCAAATACTTTATCCTCATACAAAGCCAAGGTGGAAGGTTATATATTGTAGCTATCACAAGCCAACAACTGTATTTGGTCAATAAATCTTCGTATGGATTGATTCCATCTACGGAAAAATCCAAACAAAGATTTCTTGTTTCGAACCCAAAACTTGGCCATAAATCATCTATCGACCTCCAAAATGGAGTATTTGTTGGATTTCTCCAAATACCATCTATTTTCCTATTATTTATATGCCAACACAAATTCTTTGCATGTTTGGAGTTCTTGAACATCCTTACAAACCTTGAAACAATTGAAAAATATCGCAATTGTTTAGCAGCTTCTCTCTTGAGTTGAGTTCTTATTTGTCTTCCATCTCGATAAGTTACATTTAGGATACCTAATGAAGTTTTCATACACTTTTCTATACAAGCAACAATTATTTGGTCATGCATTTATTTTTTCATAACTCAACCCTTAGGCAATAACTAGTTTTTTTTGCTTTATATATGAAAACCGAGATTTCATTAATTTTAGGCAATAACTCGCTAATTGTGGTCAATAATTTTGAGAAGCTAGAATTACTCCATCCAAACCTAAATTTCAGGTTGTATAGTCTAACTAAGACTGACAACTTTGTGAATCTTTTACAACTAGGATATAAGGGCTTCTTAGATCATCAAACATAGTGTCAAACATGTTGGACATGTTAGAAAATTTATCGTGCACAATTTGAACCATATTTAATATATTAAATAAATCATCATCGTTGTCGTTGTTTTCTTCCATCGTATTCTCCCTTCAATTGTTAGAATTATCTATCGTCAAATCTTCGTCTTGTCAAAACCACACTTTATAACTTTGATCAATCCCATTGGCATGCAAGTGATATCTAACTATTGAAACCTCAGTCGACACATTATTCCCACATTTCAAATATGGACAACTAATTGAATTGGAATCGTTACCATTACATAAACTAAATTCAATGAATGTTTCAACTCATAGTTCATACTCCCTAGACATCCTATTCTCCATCATCCATGAGTTGTCCATTGAACAATAACAAAAAAACTCAATTCTCGATAATTAGCCCTTAGAAAAATTTGTTCACAACAAAGACAATGACAAGTAATTTGGTAAAGTGAAGTTATGGCCAAACGCATCTTAGACTAATTAAATTTCTAGTATTGATAGGTAACAAACTTTTTATATGGGAGTGTTTGCTTATTTTAATATGTGTAAAATATGAATAAAAGGATTCCACTATTATCATGAACATAGTATAGTAGTTCTAGGTTAGTAGAAAATAACCCAAAAGAAAATTGAGGTTGGTTCTTATGTGGAGAGAAACAAAACATCACTTCAAACTCAATTCACCAAACTACAATAAAATCTAACAAGACATAACTACATTTTATAGTAATAAATTATTTTGGACTAATAGAATCATACGTTTTTCAACTCAATGTAACACAATCAAATGAACAAAGTCCTTATACAAATGGGCAACACAATAATGAAGTAAAAGATCTAATATGGATGCGTTTCTTCAACCCTAAGCATAAAATATCATGCATATTCTCAGTCCTCCAACACATTCCAAAATATTTTACACTACTTTTTAGCACATAAATATGTAGTACCACATTTAGGGTTTAGAACTATATCTCTAATATGAATGAATTTTACAATGAAACTCATAAACTTAACAATTACAACTTCAAAATGTCAAATTAAACAAAAAAATAATGAAACCTGGAACAAAGCTAAGGATGAAATTAGTTGAATCGAGTTACCTTATAGTTGTCAAAATCGATGCAGAACGCTAAAGCAGTCGGAACACAAACTGAATCGACCGAACAACTCCAAAACTGTTCTGTGCCATTTAAAGTTGGACGTCAACAGAAAATTTGAGATTCGTGAGATGCAGTCGATGAACGCAAGAAAAAAAAGTCGAATGAAAAGGGAGAGAGACGACGAAGTCGACAACTAGTGCTTGCATCGACGCTAAAGAAGGTGGTGACCAAAATTGTGGAGAAAGTGAAGAGGTTAGCCGAGTGAAGGTTTTGGGTTTGGGATTTTATAAAATAATCCCCTTTTTTTATTTAATGAAATGATAAATTAATGAATATTTCAGGTAAAAGATGACATTTAAAAAATGTTGTGCTTTAATGACGCTTAAAAATGTCAAGAAAAATCATGAATATGAAAGTTTCATCTTTTTTCGCATCCTTTTTGACATTAATGACACATTTTCTTCTCCTAAACCAATTTTCTTTTTAATTCATTGCGTCATTGAAGTCCAAAATTATCGTAGTGATATGATACTGAGCGGAAGCTTTAACACTGGTCCCATATGGCACCTTCAACAGAACTCTAGCTATGCTTTAGGTACATTATTTTCCTTTACCTGAAAAAATGTGACATAAGAAAGGATGAGTAAAAATTACTTAGTAAGTGGCCCACTATTGAGCCTCCTAGGTGAACATGTTAACTTTTCTATCTAGGTATTAGTGTACGTCCTATAGACTATCAGTCGAGGTGATCCCGAAGAATCTCATATCATCATAAGTGTGAACCCAAGGGAAAACTATCAATTGTAAGTGAACCCAAAGGAACACATATCATTCGTAAGTGTAGGTGGTGATCCCATAGGACACCAGAGAATAACACATGGGTGTACACAAGTTGATAGGAAAGCTAACAGTTACCATTAGTTTAAACATGCAACATTAAAAATTCAAAGTCTGTGTTAAGGCATAAACATGTTTTCGTAATTTTAGTAACGTATCTCATTAACTTTTAGACATACACAACAGTCCAGCAAAGCATAGCATAACGTAACATAACAATTCATTCCTAAACACTATTAACATGTTTTCACGTGTATACACAATCCTAGCTAAGACTTGGGTTCGAGGGAAAATCGGTAGTAAGTCACTTACCTCGAATTTAAGCTCAAGCAAACTTAGAAATCCAAAATCTTCTTTATCTTGTGTAAAATTCTTGAATCAATCCCTAAAACATTAACCAAATTTAATTTCAACATCAAAGGTCTAAGTTCAATCATAAACTAACCAAAATCTAATCGAAATTTTTTAACCAAATGGAGCTTGAAATCCAAAATCACTCCCAATGATCTAAATCAACCATAACTCTAAGCCACAATTAAAAAAAAAAAAAAAAAACTTGACACTGAAGTCAAACTTTTCGACAACATGCTATTATCTTCCAAAAGTAAAATCTAAATTAACATATTCTGGGTGCCAATAATGTACACCAAGAATCAATGGTATTTATGAGAGAGAGAGAGAGAAAGAGAGAGAGAGAGAGAGAGAGAGAGAGAGAGAGAGAGAGAGAGAGAGAGAGAGAGAGAGAGAGAGACCCTCTTGACATGGATGACATAGAGATAAACAAGTCAAAACGGAGGATGTGTTACAACATCCAACTATTTCCGAGGGGTCAAAGCATTTTGATCCCAGATTTCCTCATTTTGCTTTAGATTACCAAAGTTTGTTTAAGATTAGCTTCAGATGGATTTAATTTGTTTTGAAATATGCTTAATTCCTTTAGTAGGTTTGTACCTTTCCAACAACATCTCGTTTTTTTTTTTTTTTTTGTAGATTCATTTGCAACAAGTAGGTTTTATCCCATGTGTTTGATTTACAAGTTCCTAGCCTGAATTGAAATATATTGACTTTAATCCACTAATCTTTGTCCACATCACTCATTGCTTGTTTATAAGTCAATGGATCATCAACTCTGACATCAGGTGTGTCGAGTTGAGTATCAGTTAAACCCAAGTAATGGTTAGGTTGATGGGTAACTCTTTTACTACGTCAAGGGACTTTCATCTCTTTAGATAGATGTGACTAATATGAGGTGCTAACTTCAACAGCTACTTTAGAAGATGAACAAGCTTTACCAACAACTTTTGTTGATTTATCTGTTGTTTTTTCAGAAATCTCATTTAATATTAATTTACTCTAAGGTTGATGATTTCTGATGTGATCTTCCTCTAAGATTGTGACATTTGTCCATACAAACACTATATTCTTCTGAGATTCATAGAATAATCACATTTTGTTTCTTTTGGGTAGCCTACAAAGAGACATTTTTTTTAATGACGTTCTAATTTCATAGAATTTTGCACCAACATGTGTGTCAGGCATTAACAGATTCTAAAGTGACGTAAACTACAGGCAACGGTTTCTAATGCGTGTCACAAAAAAAAAATAATTAGGCAAATCGACAAAACTCATCATTGAGTGAACCATGTCTAGCAAGGTTCAATTTCTTCTTTCTGATACGTTATTATGTTGTGGTGTATTCAGAGTAGTGTGTTAAGATTTGATTCCAAATTCTATGAAATAGCCTTGAAATATTAAATCCATATACTCACCACCTCGATCTGATCAAAATGTCTTAATTGTTTTACCTAATTAGTTCTCAACCCGGGTCTTATAATCCTTGAACTTTCGAAAAGATTAGAATTTATGAAAAATTAGGTAAAAATAGCGACATATCGAATAATCATCTATGACATTGATGAAGTATTTGTATCTTCATCGTACTTTGACATTCATCGGTCCACAAAAGTTCGTATGCACGAGTTGTTGAGGTTCTAAGGCGCTAAGATCTTTTCTAGTAAAAGATTTTTTTTTGTCATTTTACCCTCAAGAAAGGACTCACAAGGTGGTAAATAATTATCTTTTAACTGTTTTAGATGACCACTCTTAACCAAGCTCTTAATCCTATTGAGATTTATGTGGCCTAATCTTAAATGCCAAAGATATGAGTTAGAAGAAACCTTTGATCGTTTATTTTGAGTTTCAGTTGTCCTAAACATTTTTGCATTCAAAACAATATTTGTCTTAGTCAGTCTTAACATGTATAAGTTGTTTTCTTGGTTTAGTAGAACAGATTTGAATTTCTTTTTTTTTTTAGAAATGAACACTTCATTAATATCAAAAGTAACTTTGTACATATGTTCTAGCAAACATTAAATAGATACAAGATTTCTTTTCATTTTATGAACAAGTAATACATTTTCTAACAAATGATATCTATCCCCAAAAACAACTTTATATCTTTCACTGCTTCACCGAGCTTAGCTCTCCTGTTCCAACCCTAAGAACTATCTTGCTATCTTTAAGCCATCTCCAAAAAATACTTTACTAAGAAACACAATAAACATGGTTAGTGGCTTCTGAACCTAGTTTTAGTTAGAGTTATCATTTTTCATTAAGCATATTTCAACAACAAGGAAATCATATTGTCCTTATATTACCTTTTCAACTTTTATCTCAGAAAGGTATTAGGGGCAATTTTGTCTCCAATGCCCCTCTTAGTTGCAATGGTAACATTTGGACGGATGAGAGTCCTTATGCAGCGGAAGTTTCAACAGAACCATTACTCAAATTTAATTGAGAAAATATAAAAAACCAAATACATTGACAACAGATTATAGAAACAAAATTTTACTGTAAAATTAATAAGGTTAAGCATGTTTTAACATTAAAATAAGATTACAGAGAAGAAATTGAAGCTTACTTTTGTTCTCGACATTGAATCTTTAAATCACCAAATGTAAGGCCACGACCACTTGGAATCTTTCCTATCCTCTAGGTAGATGAGGTTTAGTTTGTGTGAGCATTTGTGGGACTTGAAAATTTTTTTAGAGAAAATTGAAGAGAGAAAAAAAGAGAAAAATTCTTTGTATGCCAACCTTTTGTTCTTTTCAAATCACAGAAAAGAACTATTTATCCTCTCCCTTTTTCTTGTAGAACAAGAAAAGGGGGTTAGAGAGAACTGTGGAATCACGTTGGTGAATCTCACGTTTTCCACAATTATTTAATTTTAATCAAATTAAAATTAAATTAATAATTAATAAAATCACATTTAATTAATATTCCATGAATCTATATCATAACCTTTAGTTTTAATTTAATTTAATTAAACTAAACTGTTCATTAATTCTCCAAATAATTAATAACTAAATTAAATATCGTATATTTAATTTAATTTTGATTTAAATCATTTTCAAATAAAACATTCTCTTGTAACCTATAGATTAATGTGTATCATTTGCGTCCCCCTACGACCTGACAACTTCATATTTACTTGTGTTAAAGACTTATTATAGTGAAAATTGTCCCCACACCAACACAAGTTCTTTCAACATGCTTTGTCCTTACTCACATGTATCTTATGAAAATTTCCAAGATGTCACCAGACTTAGAATTGTTCCAAGCCAAGCACGCTTAACTTTTGAGTTCCTATGATTAAGCCACCGAAAAGGAAGGTGCACTTTGTTGATATAGATAGTAACTTTTATTTCTTTTAAGCCTTTCTTAACCTTACTTTCATATCCTGACGATCACTCTCATTCAGATGTGATATCGGTTCATTTGTGAATCCTCCTAAATTTGAAGCATTACTTGCCCACAAGCTTTCGCTAGGTTCGTCTCCGAACCACATCGTATTGGAAGAGGTTCCGCTTTGATACCATCTGTAACACCAAAGACCCAAGATTTGGGCTAGGATTCAGTATTCAGATTTATCCACGAATATAGACCAATAACAGCAAGTTAGTCCTTCAAAAATGTTTGTAACACCAATTGTGTCAAATTACAGTTTTACCCCTGAATTACTTTTAAGTCCTTAAATACCAGTGCTCCTCTAATGAACAACTTGTTTATCGTCCAACAAATAAATAGAGATTCTTCTCATGCCATAGAGAGGGTAGGCCCTTTGTTCAAGTTTCGAAGACACATTTAATGGAACACTACTCATCTACTTACCCTAAAGTCGAAAAGGAGTGAATTTCATCTTGTGTGATTATGTTCTCAGCTTTCCACTCGATATTGTCTCCAAAATGGTAGACTTATTGACTCGACAATCTGGTCACTCTCACCCATACATTTCAAAGGACAATCCCTCATGAACAAGAGTTCATAATACTCAGAGGATTAAGACAAGTTGCCTAGGTTATCCTATTGTAATAGAAACCTAACTAGTCAACAGAGAACATTTAGTGGTTACTATTTCGGTGTCCAGACTTATGCAAACTCATTGCATTGAATACCCCCACTCACATGTCACCTTCATGAATACGTTGAATCATTGTGTTTGTATCATAAATACAAGGTGGGTCGTATCCATAGTGTTACCAGGATAAGGTACTCAACCTTGTCCCTATACTATAGAACCTTTAAACTGTATCTTGAATATTGAACCATGTATGTCTTCACATACAGTTCAAGACTCATAAATCAACTTAGGATGTTAATTTATTGGATTTGAATTAATAAGACAAAAATAATCAAATAACCAATAACTCTTTATTGAAATTAGAATAATAACGGTCAACGAATCACATTTACTATCTATAAGTTTTAAGACATAAAACCTAACAAACTCCCACTTCGACTAAAACTCTAGTCAAATATATAACATAAAACATATATATACGAATACAATAAACTAGGGCATCTTCATACCCATTACACATCTCCCACTTATCCTAGATTACTTAATGTACATATCACGTAGACCTAAACTTTCTAGATGATCCTCAAACACTTTCCGTGATAGTATTCGTTAATGGATCAACAATGTTGTGCTACGAAGCGATCTTGGTTACATATCTCCTCGTTGAACAATCTCTCATATCAGGTGATACTTTTTCTCTATTTGTTTGTCTCGTTTGTGGCTGCGAGGTTCTTTAGAATTGGATACTGTCACACTGTTGTCACAATACAAAGTGACAGACAAGTTCATGTTTGGAACAATTTTCAAATCGTGCAGGAACTTTCTGAGTCGAACTGCTTCCTTTGTTGCTTTGCAAGTAGCAACATACTCAGCCTCCATAGTAGAGTCTGCAATGAATCCTGGCTTGATGCTACGCCATATTATAGCTCTCCTATCCAGGGTGAATACTGATCCTGACGTGCATTTGCTAGAATCTTTGTCAGTTTGGAAATCAAAGTTAATGTATCTCGTAAGGATCAAATCCTTAGCACCATACACAAGCATGTAGTCCCTCGTTCTCCTTAAATATTTAAGGATACTTTTACCATCATCCAGTGGTCTAACCATGGATTGGACTAATACCTACTGACTCTTCCCACTGCATAGTAAAAGTCTGTCTTAGTGTAGAGCATAACATACATTAAGCTGCCCACAGTCGAGGCATAGCGAATAAGTCTCATATCCTCAAATTTTTTAGGTGTCTTAGGACATTGTTGTTCTTTAGACAAGTCAACCCCGTGTCTGAAAGGTAATAAATCATTCTTAGAGTTTTACATCAAATATTGAACAAACATTTTGTCGATATACGTTGCTTGAGACAATGCTAGCATTTTGTCCTTACGATCTCTAATGATTTGGATCCTAAGAACAAACTGAGTCTCTAATAATTTGAAATTGGGTTGCTAGTAAGTTTTAACTTCAATTATTACTAGAGATGTCCAATTTTCCCATGGAGACGAGGCCCCACAGGGACCCACCCCAAACGGGGTAGGGATTTTTCGATTAGGACAGGAAATGAAGGAGGGAGTGGGGGAAAAACATTTCCCGTGAGTTAAATGGGGACGGGGACGGGGAATGCATTCCTCGACCCTGACCCCAACTTCGTTCCCGCTCCATTCCCCGTCCTTGCCTCGATTATAATTTATTTATTTATTTAGTATAGTTATGTAAGGTTATGTTATTATGATTATTTAAATAATATATTTAAATTTAAAGTTTTAATGTTTATTGGCCAAGACAATAAATATGTTTACATTCAATATTTAAATGTAGATTATATATGTTAATAATTTGATTTAGGTTTATTTCTTTTTACTAAAAAGTTGGTTAGTTTTTTATGCCGAAACTTATAAATTTATCTTTGAATTCAATTGTCATATACAACTTACCATACTAAACAATTTAGTGATGGGTATAATTTTTTAATTATAATTTTCTTAATAAATTAAATTGATTGGTTTTTTTTTAAAAAGCAAATGACGGAGAAAAGTTTCCCGTGGGAAACCCGATTCCCACGAATTCTCCACGGGGAATCCCTGCCCCGATCCCCGTGGAGAATTTCACAGGGATAGGGAATGAAATGGGGATGGAGAATGGCATCCCCGGCTCCGCCCCACCCCGTGGACATATCTAATTAGAACTTTTCAATTAAAAAAGCTACTTTTCCTTGGTTGATTTTCTTGTATACACAAGACTCATCAACATTTTGGTGAAAACCATGAGATTTCATCGCAATATCAAATTTAATGTTCCAAGTTCTAGATGCTTGCATTAACCAATAAATGGACTGAAGCTTGAAAACTTTTTGTTTCTGCTCTTGAGTTATGGACCCCACGGGCTGAGACATAAAGATACTCTCTTCAAAATTGTCATTCAGAAAAGCATGTCAAAGTATACGTGACAGGGACAATTTCTAAACGTCAGGTTAATTTCATTCTCGACTGTAAATTATTGTCATTAAAGAAGATATTACAAAAAAAAAAAAAAAACAATAATTGTCATTGATAATCATGTCTTTACAGGCAATACAAAGAACGGGAAGTAACTTTCATGAATACTGCTTGTGACAGTTTTTAGATGCCATGAAATCCCAATTTTGTAGTAGGGTTTGTGGTTTTTTTTTTTTTTTCCAATTTTCATCTTCTTTAAAAATGCATGTCATTACAAATTGAAAATAAAGATATGATTGAGAAAAACTGGAAAATAGAAAAAGTAGCACAACATTCAAAAAGCTTAATTGCTTGTCGGAGATGATATTGGTATGTGAAACTATACAATTACATATGTAACCAATACCATAAAACTAAATTTAATATCATATCATCTAAAATGTAGTTAATAAAAGAAATTAAAAAATTTCAAAATATCCTTGAAATTTCATGAAATTACCAAATTTATCGAAATTTCTTTAATGTACTAAAAAAATGTCCATTTCATCATGGATATAACTGCATATATAACGAAATAATTATATATATATCAATATGGGATAAAATTAGAGAAAACGAAAGGGAAAGAGAAAGTGAATTAATTTAGAGAGACAAGAAATGAACGTAAGTATAATAAGTCTATTTTATTTTAGATACGTTTGTATATTGTTAAGTATGTAGTGGGAAAACATTCCAACTTTATTATTTTATATGCTCGGGGAGTACAGCCTCAAATTCTATGAGTTGTAACGCTGCTCGTTGATTATAAAATACTTTAGCTTTATAGGTCCAATTAATTCCAATAGAGTTTTCAGCTTCCAAAACATAAGTGAAATATATTTGAAAATACCTTCTTCCCTGTTCCAACCCATTTATTGCCTTCTTGAACTTCAGATTGTCACCTGTAATTTCATTATGCCTTTTTACTGCAAACCTTGCATATCCTTGCATTTCGGGATCATCAATATCCTCAATTGGCTTTGCAGGAGTTACATAATTCGTAGAACTCATTGCTAATACCTTTCAATGCATATACTTTGCAAGCCACTATGTTTGCTTTGACAAAGAATACATGGAAACTGGTTCCATATTTATAGTGTGGATGTTGAATGTTGTAGCCACTGATGTCGTAGAATCTAATTTGTGGTATTTGGAAAATAAATGGAACATTGTTTTTGTACCACGTGAATTAAATGAAGGATTAATATTAGCTAAATGGTGTTTCGAATAGATAGGTTTGAATCAATTCCTTTTGAGCTTCTTATTATTCTTCTTGCATTAAACCTATCAAAATTTGACTTTTCATTTATCTCACATTATTATAATTTTGTTATAAGAAAATCACTTCTACCTCCACATAGGTTTGAGGGTTCAAGTTATTTTACAATTATTTAAATCTAATTCGATCAAATAAACATAATATAAATTGTAAACTACTTACATTTGTATTTATATCCCTAACTTCATACTTTCTATCAAAATCCCACTGAATTTTTAAGTTTTGAAGAATACAAATAAATGTAAAAAGTTCAAAAATAAATTTGAGTATATGAATAGGAACCTTTAATTCCTCATTCCAAAAATAATTCTAGAATTAAAAAAATATTTAAATGCTCCCACCGTTAATATAATGATCAATTTGTTTAAAGTTTTCCTAAGTTAAAAAAAGAACAAATTTTAAACCAGACTCTATATATATATATATATATATATATCCCTCACTTCTTTATCTACATTCTCTCATTTGTCTCTTACACCAATTTTTCTCAACGACCAAAATATAAGAAAACTTTTAAATTAAGATATAAAATCTCACAAAATTCCAAAAAATCAAAATCTCCCTTAAAACATACAAAAATGATAAATAGTCAAAATAAAAGATGTATTTGGCTATCAGCACACATTTAACTACTAAAGAACAACTTTCTTAAAACATTTAAGTCTAGAAATTCCTTGGTGCTTCCTTTATTACGTACCTTAATTGAATTGTGCAGTTGTGTTTATTTATTTATTTATTTGTTTTACATAAAAAAAATGTCAAACAATAATTAACAAAAATGGGAGTTAGGGGGTATTGGGGAAGGGTGGGGAGAAAAAAGGTGAAAAATAGTATTAGGATACAATGCTAGTTAGAATGTTAGTTACCAATTGGTTTTTCTGTTTACAGCAGTTGTACTATTCTCATTGGCTATTTAAAGCTCTCTTCTCCACTAATAAAGATTGAGCATATATTAAATTACTCTTAAGAGCCTAATATGGTATCAGACTTTTCTTAAGAGTTTCTTTTTCCTTTGTTTTTCCCCTCCTTCCCCATTCTCACGCCCACCCTAAAACAATGGCAGAACCCTCGAATCGTCACTCCACTTCATCCTCTTCTTCCGCAACCTGCTCCGCCGTAGAACAATAATCAAATCCTTACTTTCTACATCACTTTGATAGCACAAGCATTGTTCTTATGTCCAATCTTCTCACTGAAACAAACTACACTTCTTGGAGTCAAGCGATGAAGATTGGCCTTACTATAAGGAACAAGCTCGACTTCATAGATGGTTCCACTCCTCGTCCCGCCGGCGAACTTCTTCAGTCATGGGTAGTTTGCAACAACGTCGTGACGACTTGGATTTTAAATTCTTTGTCCAAAGAAATTTCTGCCAGCGTGAACTTCTAAGATTCAACACGAGAAATCTGGGTTGATCTTCAAGAGAGATACCAGCGCAAAAATCGACCTCGTGTCTACCAGATCCGAAGAGAACTCTCCACGCTAACCCAGTCGCAAGACTCTGTCACCACTTACTATGCGAAACTCAAAACTCTCTGGAATGAATTGACTTCCTATCGACCATCATGCTCCTACGGACTTTGCACATGTGGCGCTGTGAAAGATCTCAACTCCTACTTCCAAACAGAGTATGTTATGACCTTCCTCATGGGTCTAAATGAAGCCTTCAACCCCATTGGCACTCAGCTCTTACTAATGGAACCGGAACCTTCCATCTCCAAAGCTTTCTCCTCAGTTGTTCAAGAAATTGAACAACAAGCCATCCCTTCATCCCTCAACAACTCCACTGATAACCAATTACAAGTCGTAACGCTTCTTGCAAAAACCTCGTCAAACAACTCAACCAAACCATCCGAAAACATCAAGAAAAAGGAGAGACCAATGTGCACTCATTGCAACATACCCAGCCACACTGAAGACCGCTGCTACAAGATTTATGGCTATCCACCTGGGCACCGTCTCTATTAGAAGAATCAACAGAAAAATGATTCTTCCACAACCAATAACCCATCTGAAAATCCTCTTGGAAGTCTCTCCAATGAACAATTCCAAGGAATCTTGATGATGCTGCAATCTCACCTAAACAAAGCAAAAAGTAAGACAGACACACTAAGTCAATCACACATAGCAGGTATGTATTCTCAAACTAAAAACATACCTACTATGCCATTTGGACAATGGATACTTGACTCAGGAGCTTCTACTCACATATGCCACAACAAAGATTTGTTTTCTTCTCTTAAACCAATCAAAGGTGCCACGGTATCTTTACCCAATCACAATCATGTTTCAGTTGCTTATGTTAACACGGTTACACTAACTCCTGAAATAGTTCTACAAAATGTCATGCTTTTACCTGATTTTCGTTTCAACTTATTATCAATCAGTGCCCTCACCACCACCTTAGCTATACTAGTTCATTTTTATAATGATTGTTGTGTTCTTCAGGACAAGTTCTCTTTGAAGATGATTGGCAAAGCTAACATGTGGCACTGCCTATATCTCCTTCAACTCACTCCTGTCATTGCAGCCTCTGAATCACCCATTGTTTTTCCCACTGATTGTATTACTGTTGTTTCATAAATAACACAAGTATATGGCATGATAGATTAGACCACCCTAGTCACAAGCACATCTCCCATTTAAAAGATGTTTTAGCTATCATTCCCAAAGAAAATCATACATGTACTATATTTCCCCTAGCTAAACAAAAGAGGTTTTCCTTCCACTCAAACAAACATATTTCAAATAAAATGTTTGACTTGATACACTGTGATACATGGGGACCATATAAACATTGTACTCATTCTAGATACAAATACTTTCTAACCATTGTGAATGATTTTTCCAGATATAGTTGGCTATTTATAATGCGAAACAAGTCTGATGCACAGAAAATTGTACCAAGTTTCTTTACTATCATAGAAAATAAGTACAATACTACCATCAAGGCATTCAGATCAGACAATGCTCCTGAACTAGCCTTTGTTGATTTTTTCTCAAACAATGGAATCATCCATCAATACTCATGTGTAGAATGTCCAGAACAGAACACGGTTGTTGAAATAAAACACCAACAACTTCTCAATATTGCACGAGCCCTGCTTTTCCAGTCGCGTGTTCTAATCAAATTCTGGGGAGAATGTGTATTGACAACTGCTTTTCTCATCAATCGCACGCCATCCCAAGCTTTGAATTGGCAGACTCCCTTCATGAGACTAAATAATAAGAATGTTGATTACAATCAGCTACAAACCGTTGGCTACCTCTGTTTTGCCTCTACTCTTACAGCACAACGCACAAAGTTTGATCCAAGAGCCATACCATCTGTTTTTGTTGGGTATCCACCAGGAATGAAAGGCTACAAGTTATACAATATTGAAAGTAAGACCTTCTTCATTTCTCGAAATGTATTTTTTCATGAATACATGTTTCCTTTTGATTCCATTACTAGAGATTATTGATCCCTTTTCAGAGCTTGTCATACCAAAGTCCTTTGATTTTTCTAGACTAAATGAGATTGATCAAAAGTCCTCTGCCAACACTACCTCTGATGAAAACTATATTCCTAATCCATCTCCACCAAATGAAGTCTTTTCCCAAACCAATATACCTAACAACACCAACATTGAATGACCACCCCCAACCACACGGAAATCAACTAGAGTCATTAAACAACTTACTTACCTCCAAGAATACCACTGCAGTCTTCCACAAAACAGTGTCATCTCAACCAAAACGTCTCTCTCTCCTTTAGCAAAATATCCCATCCAAAAGACCATATCTTATACCAACCTATCACCAAGCTAAAAAACCTTTGTCCTCAACATATCATCATCTTATGAACCACAATTTTATCACCAAGCCGTTTCCCATGAACAATGGTGTGAAGCCATGAAAAATGAACTAAAAGCTATAGAAACAAACAATACTTGGACAATTGTTCCACTACCAATTGATTGTCATTCCATAGGTTGCAAATGGGTGTACAAAATAAAGCACAAAGTAGATGGTTCCATAGACCAATATAAGGCACGACTAGTAGCAAAAGGGTATACCCAACAAGAAGGCCTAGATTATGTTGAGACTTTTTCTCCAGTGGCAAAACTAGTTACTGTCAAAGTAATGCTGAATTTAGCAGTATCAATGAATTGGCCTCTTGCTCAATTAGATGTGAACAATGCATTCTTACATAGTGATCTAGTTGAAAATGTGTATATGGATCTACCACTTGGATATAAGCATGACAAAATTGCTAGAAAAGGGGAGAAACTTGTATGCAAGTTACACAAATCCATATATGAACTAAAGCAGGCATCTAGACAATGGTTTGATAAATTATCTCGCGCCCTCATAGTACTCGACTTCTCACAGTTCCAGTCAGATTACTCACTCTTTACCAGAGGCACGGCTTCCACTTTTGTTGCTCTATTAGTATATGTCGATGACATTATAATCACATGAGCATCCTTAGACATTATTGACAGCTTGAAACTACATCTTGATTCTGCCTTCAAGTTAAAAGATCTTGGCTCTTTAAAATACTTTATTGGTTTGGAACTTGCTCGGTCTTCAAAGGGCATTGTTATTTCTCAAAGAAATTATGTTTTGCAATTATTAGAAGACACTGGTTTCCTAGGATCGAAACCAACGTCATTGCCTATGGATCCTCAAACAAAACTAAGAGCAAGTGATAGCAAGCCGTTAACAAACGCATCTTCTTATCGCAGACTCATTGACAAACTGTTATATCTTACAGTCAGCCGCCTAAATATTATGTTTGCAGTCCACAAGCTAAGCCAATATGTCGCTCACCCTTGTCAGTCACACATGAATTCTGCAAACCATGGAATCAGATACTTAAAATGAAATCCTTGACAAGGCTTTCTCATAAAGTCATCCTCATCTTTTCAACTTCAAGCCTTTAGTGATACAGATTGGACTTCATGCCTAGATACAAGGAAGTCAACCACTGGTTTCTGCATTTTTCTTGGGGACTCTTTGATCTCCTGGAAATCTAAGAAGCAAACCACCATATCAAGATCCTCAGCAGAAACAAAATATCGAGCCTTAGCAGCAACCACCAGTGAACTCACTTGGCTCGTCCAACTGCTAAAAGACTTACAAATAACAACCATTTCTCCTTCGCTGATTTTTTTGTGATAGTACTGCAGTCATACATATTGCTTCCAATCCTATTTTCCATGAAAGAACCAAGCACATTGAGCTGGACTTTCATTTTGTTCTAGACCAGATTACCAAAGGAGCCGTGAAGTTACTACAAGTTCGAATTCACCAACAATTAGCTGACATTTTTACTAAAGCTTTACCTTTATCCTCTTTTAAACAAATTTTATCCAAGATGAGCATCATTGATACTGTTAGACTATCTTGAGGGGGAGTATTAGGATAAAATGTTTGTTAGAATGTTAGTTACCAATTGGTTTTTCTGTTTATAGCAGTTGTACTATTCTCATTTGCTATTTAAAGCTCTCTTCCTCACTAATAAAGATTGAGCAGATATTAAATTACTCTTAAGAGCCTAATAAATAGAGAAGTATGACGATATTAACAGTTTCTGTTCATATAACGGTAAGGGTATTTTAAATTTTTTTTTTAAGTTTAAGGGTACTTTTGAAGTTTTTGGAAGTTCAGACTGGTTTTCATCCAAAACTAACGACAATGGTATTTTTTAAATCATATTGAAAGTTTAAGGATCTTTTTTAAACTTTTGAAAGTTCAAAAGTATTTTTTAACATAATGTGCAAAGTTTAGGAGTATTTTGTATCATTTAACCTTAAAATTAATTGGTTATTCAGCAAAAGTGTTTTATCCTTCAAATTAATTGACCACCAAACATCAAAAGATGGTCAAGATAAAGTGATTGGTAGGAATATATTTACCAAGCTTGTTTAAATACATGTGCTAGCAAATTAATTTAATAATTTAGATTATTAGGAATCTTAAGATATGGATATGGTTCGACACGGGGTTTGTTTGGTTATAAATTCATATTGTGTTTTATATGTTCAGACTTCCTGAGTTCAATTAATCTTGTGTTTGGTAGACAATTCCAATTTTGTTTCTAAATTCTTTGATCGAAACAATGCATTTTCTAATAACAATATTTTTATTTTTCATTGTTATCGGCCTCTTAGATAGTCTCTACGGTAGAAACTATTTATAAAAGTTTTATCAAACCATATGTAGTAAATTTTACTATAGACCATAAAACCTAAATTCTAAATTCCTCTAAACCATAGAGAAATATTTCAATTTATCATATAAGTTGTAGAATATTACAGAATAATGATTATACAAAATTTGTTTAACATAAAACATGTTGTAAATAAATTAATAATAGTTTACTAGTATAATCTAGTATTTATTGGGTAACTGTAACTCATTATTAAGTTTAAATTATAGATCAATTTCTGAATCTACTACCAAACACATATCTAAAAGCATAAAATACACTTTTGATTTCATTTAATTCGTTATTTTAAAAAAATTTATTTCAAAATTTTGGCCAAACACAGTCTTAATATTTCTCTTTATTTATTTAATATTAACAATTAAGGATTATATTTTGTGGGACCAAATAATATGTGATAAACAAGAGTAGGGGATAGTATATAGATAAAGACTAAATATCGTTTTGTCTAAAAAAAGAAAAGAAAGACTAAAATATTGTGAAAATGAGGCACAATGGACACACGATTATTAGAGAAATATATTATTAAAATAATATATATATATTTCCTTATGATCTCACAAATGTTGTGTGTTCTTTCAAGACCACCAAAGGCCTCGATTTATAGGCCTAGAGGCAAGTAGGTAGTGGATTCAAGAACACTAATAGGGTCTAAGTCTGAGGCATGTGAACAACAAATGGGGTGATAATTCTTTGACACATGATAATGGACACTAATGATGTAAGTTTATAGGACACATGGGGTGTAACACCCCGAATTTCCAAAAGGAACCGGGCCGCTACTTAATAAAAGCCGATAAAATCAAATCTTAAAATACAAAAGTAAAACAACAACTGTTTTAATTTAATCAAAAGAAACATTTAAACGAGTCACCAAAACAAAAACTTAAACAAAATAATGGAAAATAAAAGTAACTAAACGGGATCCCTAAAACAGTTTTCTAAACCAAATAAATTCGACTAATAAAATAAAATGATTTAACCGTAAAAGCACCAAAATAAACGTAAAACGGAAGCAAAAAGGTCTCCTGCTCCTCTCCGATATAGTCACTGGTTCTTCTTATCCCTCCCGGTTCCTTCTTACCTTTGCCTGAAATACAACATAGAAAGGATAAATATAAAATATACCAATAAGGAACCCACTACTGATCCCACTAGGTGACCGTTAACTCTCTCTAATAACCCGTACTTTACGACACACAGTCAATTAGTTTAGTAGGAATGGTCATGTCGGAGCAATACGCCACACAGGCTTGCTAACCGACCCTGCCAGAACAATACGCCATACAGGCTTGTTAACTAGCCCTGTCAGAGCAATACGCCACACATGCTTGCTATCTGACCCTGTCGGAACAATACGCCACACAGGCTTGTTAACTGACCCTCGCGACAATACGCCACACAGGCTTGTTACACCGTTCCACCACCAAATACAAAGTCATTAGGTAAAGTTAACAGACACCATATCCAACAAACCAATTTAGTAAACATAGTGATTACAACATGTTTAATCCTCATGCATCAGATAACACAATTCAAACGAACAACAGGTCATGCATAAACCATACAACACATGTACAAGAACTCGAAGTTAACATCACAGTGTAGGCAAAATAACCATGTAGAAGTATTCCTTACATCAAATCACAGAAATTCCCTTAGACGAAGTAGCCTCCAATATACCCTAAACACACAAGAACTTTAATTAATTATTTCTTCCTAACAAGAAATATTAATTCTAACCCTTCAAGAACCAATTCCAAACTCACCACTCAAGACGAAAACCAAGACGATCCACAACAAATACCTCTGATTGAATCTTCAATTTGAATCTTCAAACAATAAAGAAACATCCAATTCAAACATAGATAACCCTCAAATAAAACTTTATTGGGTAGCCTAAAACCCAAATTGAATTCTTCCTAAACCTTACCAAACACACCAACAAACAGTAGTGGCAGCGGTGACAAGAAGTGAAAAAATGCAGCTCGGCTCGGCTCAACTTGGCTCGGCTAAACTCAACACGACTTACAGATTTGGGCAGCGCGTGAATTCATGATGATGGCTGAGACGCAGGTAGCACGCGGCTTGACATGGATCTGACGCGTGGAGGGAGGCTAACTTGGCGAGATCTGCAACCGATGCGCGAGTGGAGGCGTTGGCTTGCAGATCTGGACGATGTGGCTCACGGTGATGGCGTGGCTGAGCGAAGAAGCGCGGGGCGCGGCACGGCTTGGGAAGCAGACTGGTGCGCGATGAAGAGAGGTTGGCTCGGCTTCCACGCGAATGGCGACGCGCAGCTTGACGCGACTTCACTACGGACGGGAACACGGCTGGCGAAGAACGATGGCGCGACTTCATGACGGCACACGAAAAGAAAGCAGCAATGTCGCACTTTGCAAGAGAGGGAGGGGGGCGGCGGCGGTTAGGGTTTCAAAAGGGGAAGATGGGAAGATGATGAAGTGCACGGATACCAAAGTGTTTTAAATAAATAATGATAATGATAAAAATAACAAAATATTATTATATCAATATTATTTATTTCCTTTTTTAAATTCCCCAAATCTCCCACCCTTTCTCTTTCCTTAATAAATTCTTTTTCTCTTTCTTCCAATAAATCCTCTTTTCTCTTTCCAACAAAAATAAAAATTATTCCTGTAACATCCCATATTTTTAAGGTAATTTGTAAACTTTATTTATCAATTATCTTATTCATGTTGGTGAATTTTAATTTTAAGATGTTTAATTTGATTTTTAATTTTGGTTGTGGGTGTTGGAATAATTATATTTGTTGTGGTTTTATTTTTGATGGAAAGAGGAAAGAGAATTTATTGGAAGAAAGAGGAAAATGTGGGTTTTAATGAAGAAAGATAAAAGTGTGTGTTAAAGGAGGAAAGAGAAAGAGGATTTAATTGGGAGAGAGAATTTTTTATTTAATTTTTGGAAGAAAAAGGAAAAGATATAATAATATAATATTAATTTTATTATTATTTTTTTCTTTTAAAATTAATGGAATAGAGTTTGGTATTTTCATCTTCTTTCCCATTCCCAGACCCTAGCCGCCGGCCTCACTACGCTGCCGTCGTAACTCTCTTCTTTCTCCGTCAGACGTCACCACCAAACTTGTTGCCAGCCGTGAAGCGACGCCTAGTCGAGAAGCCGAGCAGCCGTGCTTCCCAGATCTACGGACGTCGACGTCCCACCGAGCCACGACTACACCCGAGCCGCGTCAAGCTGTCAACGACGTAGCCGTGAGCCACCACGTGTGGATATACTCCCAAAGCCGCACCGCACCCCACGCTTCTTCGCTCAGTCACGCGTCGTCGTGAGCCGCTTGTCCATATCTGCTAGCGCCGCCCAGCCACGCGCAGGTTTGCGTTTTAGTCGCGCCTTCCTCTGACCATGCGTCGCTGCTTCCCGAGCCACGAGCTGCAAAGCCACGTTCAGATCTACAAGCGAGCCGAGCTGAGTCGAGCCATGAGTCGAGTCGTGAGCTGCGAGCTGAGTCGAGCCATTTTCTTGAGCTTTTTGTTGCTTTCTGTCACCGCTGCCACTGTTGTTCGTTGGTTGTTTGGTAAGGTTTGTGAAGAATTCAAATTGGGTTTTAGAGTGTCCAATGGAGTTTTATTTGAGAATTTTCCTTGGATTAATTCGGTTTTCTTTAATGTTGAAGGATCAAATTGAAGATTCAATCTGGGTTATTTGTGGTGCAATCGCCTTGATTTTCATCTTGAGTGCTGAGTTTTGAATTGGTCACTCAAAGGGTAGAATTAATATTTCTTTTGGGAAGAGATTATTGGTTAAAGTTCTTGTGTGTTTAGGTACAATTGGAGGCTAGTTCGATTAAGGAAATCTTTGTAATCTGAGGTAAGAAATACTTCTACCGAATCCATGCCTTTGGCGTATAAGGTGTGGAAGATGGTTAGGATGCCAGCGTTATGGTGTTAAGTTCGGGTTTATATTTGGATTTTACTTTTGTGTGGATTATGCATGATTCGTTTTACCGTTTACCTGTGTTATCTGCTGCATGAGATATGTTTGGTTATTGTGATCACAATGTTTTGGTCGTGATTTCATTGGTTACGGTTTCTGTTAACTTTACCTAATGAATTTGTACTTGGTAGGAGAATGATGAGTCAGTTTGCAAGCCGATACGGCGACTTGATTCTAACAAGGCCAGTTACAAGCCCGTGTGGCGAATTTGTTACTGAACGTCAGTTAACGAGGCCTGTACGGAGACCTGTTCCGACGTTCCGTTCTGAGGGCAAGCCTGTGTGGCGTTTTGCTTTGATAGGGTCGGTTAACGAGGTCTGTACGGAGGCCTGTTCCGACATATTTGTCAATACTCAACCACCCGACTGTGTGTCGTAAAGTACAAGTCATTAGGGGAAGTTAACGCTCACCCAGTGAAGTCTGTAGTGGCTTTCCTTACTGGGTATATTTTATACTCATCCTTTCTATGTTTTATTTCAGGCAAAGGTAAGAATAGACCAGCGAAGGGCAAGTAGAACCAATGACCATATCAGGAAAGACCAGAAGATCTTTTTGCTTCCGCTTACGACTTTTTGGCTTTTGTTTTCTTTACGGTTAAACTGTTTGTTATTACGTATTGTAATGATTTTGGTTTAGAAAACTATTTTAGGGATCCCATCTAGGTACTTTTCTTTTCTTTTCCATTATTTGATTGATGGATCATTTTGAAAACCTTTTATTGTTTACTTTGCATTAAATAAAAGTTTTTGTTTCGTTTTATTTACATCTTTTAAAATTGATTTTAATAGTTTTTACTTAAGTAATGACTTTGAGTCAAGGTTGAAAACCCGGGGCGTTACAATTCCAACAACTAAATCCAAAAACTTACCATCAACATAAACATCCCAAATTAAAATTTACCAACCAAAAGTAAGATAATTGAAAAATAAATTACAAATTACCTTAAAATTTGGGATATTACATGGGGTAAGTGGTTGAAGGCCATTTTTTTCTTAATTACTCAATGCATGGACATTTAATATCTATTATTAATATTTATAATACTCCCCGATGCTCGTCATATATGAAATATGCTTCGTTAAAACCTTACTAGGAAAAAACCCAATGAGAAGAGAAAAAAAACCATGTTGAAGGAAAAAAAGTACATATTTCATATAATCTAATATTTGCTCCCCCTCATGGAAACATCACTTGATATCTCTGAGTCGCCACATTCTAGTGTTGTTCACCAATTTTTCAAAGGTTGGAGTAGGTAATGATTTTGTAAATAAGTCGCCATGTTATCTTTTTCCAATGAGAATCTAAATGAGACACTAACGATGTGTTCTATGTAATTTCTTTTTTCAACTTCTAAATTCCTCCTCCTAATGTTAAAAATTTTGTCTCATTAAAACAACAATGAGCAAATTGTGCAGTAAATACATCGCTTGTCAGGGGTTCAAGATATTTAATTATTGATAGAGAATCAAATCCAACATATTCCTAACCTCCTTTCAGGATCCATCTTCGTACGTTGTGGTTGAGCAATTAGAACATATACTGCACATCCAAAAAATTCTCAAATGGGAAATATTTGGATCATGGTCATAAGTTAATTGTAATGGCGAGTACTTATAATAAGCTACTGGTCTAACACTTGCAAGTGACGCAACATGCAAAATAACATGTCTCCATACACATATAGCAAGCTTAGCTCTGATAGCAATGGTCTACAAATCAATTGCAAGCGTTTTATAAATGATTCTGGTAAAACATTTTGTATACGAACATGAGCTATAGGATGTTCAACACTAATCCCTATTGACACACATTAATTATCAAATGCTTGGGATGTAAATTCACCTACATTATCAAGTCGAATGTTCTTAATTGTATAATCTGACATATTGTGCTCTTAACTTAATTATTTGAGCAAGTAATCTAGCAAATGCAAGGTTTCAACTTGATAATAAGCAGAAGTGTGACCATCTACTAGATGCGTCTATTAATACCATAAAATACTTAAATGGTCTACTTTGATGTTTAATAGGTTTACATATCTCACTATGAACCCATTCAAAAAATGTAGGTGATTCAATTTCTATTTTAGCTGATGATGGTCTAATTATTAATTTGCTTTGAGAGCAAACATCACATGTTAATTCATTAGATTGAAGAATCTTCTGGTTCTTTAACGAGTGTTCATTGGAATTCTCAATAATTCTTCTCATCATTAAAGACTTCGGATCACCTAATTTGTAATGCCAAATAGTAAATCTATCTGAATTCATGAACTTCAAGTTTGTTACACACATTTCAATTACTCGTTTATCAGTATAATACAATCCAGAAGATAAAGCAGACACCTTTTATAATCTACGTTTTTTTATGTGAGACAATAGAGATGATGTAAAGAAATTTCACATTATTCTTGCTATTTGTCTCAATATGATAACCATTACAACATATATCTTTAAGACTTAGAAGATTTTTTTTATTGACTAGAAAACAATGCATTGTCAATGGTAAATTTTGTTCCTTTAGACAAAATAACACCTGCTTTTTCAAAGCTTTCAATCAAGTTTGCAGAACCTAATTTTGTATTTATTTTTGCCTTCAACATTGTTAATTTGAAAAATATTTTTTATTTGTAAGTATTGTGTGGTAGTTGCATTGTCTGCCAGACATAACTCTTCTTTACTTCTTTTTTAATCACCTATTGTATGAAAACGATGAATGTTACTTCATTAAAAAAAAATAGTTACAGTAAGTAAAATATCACTTGGAATATACAAAGGTTAACAATAACAAACAAACAAACAAAAAAGATAACAAAAATAATAGCAACATTATTCAAAATATGCTCAAAGTCTAAAGAAACCCTTGTTGTTCCATCAACTGTGTCGATCTTCTCTTCAGAAGTTTCAAAGAAATTTGCCACATCCAAATTAGTCAAGTTGGATGGATCGAATATATCATTACCTAGATAGACAAAATTAGCTTATACATTTTTCTTTTTTTCTTCCCCATACAGCTTGATATAGGTCAACTAAGTGTTTTGATGTACAACAAACACATAACCAATGTCCAGTAATACCACATCAGTAGCATACTTCATCACCTTTTGAATTCTTATTTTGTGGAGTCTTTTTTATTTTGTGGAGACTTCCTTTTATGATAATCGTTTTGTGTGTTTCTTTTGAAGTTTGGAGGACTAAAACAATCACTACGAAAATAATAATTATTTCTTCATCAGCCATAGTCTCTACCAACCACAACCACGACAACGATAAAAATTTACAACATTTGCTTCAGGGAATGATTTTGTTTTAGTTGGTCAAAATTGGTAGTTTTTCATCAACAACTCATTATTTTGTACGACGACAAGAAAACATGGAGATGAGATAAGAATATTTTTGAAACTTTTCTCTCGATATTGCTGCTGCAGAGCATATTCGAGATAAGAAAAGTTAAAAATGTCTTTTCCAACATATCCTGATCAGTAATTTTCTCCTCATAACAACAATTTTGAACTTATTCTAAATAATTCAGCATTGTAATCACTTACTAATTTAAAATCTTGTAGCCCCAAATGCAGCCAATCGTAACGAGTTTGGAGAAGATGAACTAATTTTAAATAATCATACATTTCTTTTAGATTATTCCACAATATATGGGGATCTTTTATCGTTAAATACTCTCTCTTCAATCCCTCATGAATGTGATGAGAAAGAAAAATTATGGCTTTCGCTTTTTCATGACTGGTTGTTGTATTTCCTTCTTTGTATCTTCGAGATTCATGGCGTTGAGATGCATTTCAAAATCAAGAACCCATGACAAATAATTGCTACCATTAGTTTTAAAGGCCATTAATCCTAGTTTTGCAAGATTTTTCATTGTAACACTTTAAGACCTACCTTTGACAGACGAGTTAGCAGGAACTCGTGCTGATAAATTGTTGTAAAAAGGCTGGAGGCAAGAGGCATTGAAAATCCAGAAGAAGAAAGGAATGAAGGGGAAAGGTTTTGTTGCTGCTGCAAAAGGCAAGAGGAAAGCTAATGTAGCTGCCAAGGAGAAATGCTTCTATTGCAATGTCAATGGACATTGGAAGAGGAATTGTCCCACGTACTTTGTTGAGAAGAAAAATGAATGTAAATATGATATACTTGTTTTAGAAACTTGTTTAGTGGAAAATGACCAAAATGCTTGGATACCAGATTCATGAGCCACTAATCATGTTTGTTCTTATTTACAGCAAACTAGTTTCTTTCAGCAGCTTCAGGAGGGTAAAATGACGCTCCAGGTTGGAACGAGAGCCGTCATTTCAGCTCGTGCAGTGGAAGATGCCAAGTTGTATTTTAGAAGTATATACTTGTTTTTAGAAAACTTGTATATAGTTCTTAAGATTAAAAGGAATGTAATATCTATTTGTTGTCTTCTTGAACAATTTAGGGTTTAGGGTTTAGAAGTAGTTGTATGCCATTTCTTTTACTATTAATGAAGCGTTCATTTTTAAGAATGGTGTACATGTACGTTCAACAAAGTTAGAAAACAACTTATATGTATTAAGACCAAATGAAGCGAAATCAATTTTAAATCATGAGATGTTTAAAACTACTATTACTCAAAATAAAAGGCAAAAAGTTTCTCCAAATAACAATACTTATCTTTGGCATTTAAGATTAGGTCACATTAATCTCGATAGGATCGAAAGATTGATAAGTAATGAACTTCTAAATGAGTTAGAAGATGATTCATTACCTCCATGTGAATCTTGTCTTGAAGGAAAAATGACTAAAAGACCTTTTACTGGAAAAGGTTATAGAGCCAAAGAGCCCTAGGACTTGTACATTCAGACCTCTGTGGTTCAATGAATGTAAAAGCAAGATAAGATTTTGAATACTTCATCTCTTTTATAGATGATTATTCAAGAAAAGGTTATTTACACCTAATGCAACATAAGTTTGAAGCTCTTGAAAAGTTCAAGGAGAATAAGGTCGAGATGAAAATCTATTAGGTAAAACGATTAAAATACTTCGATCTGATTGAGGTGGAGAATACATGGATTTGAGATTCCAAGACTATATGATAGAACATGAAATCCAATTCCAACTCTAAGTACTTGGTACAATTCAACAAAATGGTGTATAAGAAAGGAGAAATAGAACCCTGTTAGACATGGTTCGTTCTATGATGAACTATGCTTAATTGCCTAGCTCGTTTTGGACGTATGCAGTAGAGACTACACTTCATATCTAGAACAATGTTTCCTCGAAAAGTGTTTCTGAAAAACCTTTCGAGTTATGGAGAGTATGTAAACCTAGTTTAAGTCACTTCAGAATCATGGGTTGTCCAGCACATGTGTTAGTGACAAGTCCCAAAAAGTTGGAACCTTGATCAAAGTTATGCCAATTTGTTGGTTACCCTAAAGAAACAAGAGGTGGTTTATTCTTTGATTCACAAGAAAACAAAGTGTTATATATTAAAATGTCACATTCTTGGAAGAAGATCACATGCGAGATCATAAACAACGAAACAAATTAGTATTAAATGAAGCTACTGATGAATCAACAAGAGTTGTTGATGAAACTGGTCCCTCATCAGGAGTTGGTGAAACCAACCCATCAGGTCAGTCTCATCCTTCTCAATCGTTGATAGTGCCTCAACGTAGTGGAAAGACTGTATCACAACTTATCGTTACTTGGGTTTAACTGAAACGTAGATTGTCACACTAGATGATAGCATTGAGGATCCATTGTCCTTTACACAGGTAATGAATGATGTAGACAAAGACCAATGTGTCAAAGTTATGAATCTTGAAATGGAATCTATGTAGTTCAATTTAGTGTGGGAGCTTGTAGATCTACCTGAAGGGATGAAATCCATAGGGTGAAAATGGATCTATAAGAGAAAGAGAGATTCAGCTGGGAAGGTGCAGACCTTCAAAGCTAGGCTTGTAGCAAAAGGTTATACCCAAAGGGAAGGGATTGACTATGAGGAAAAACTTTTTCTCTTGTTGCTATATTGAAGTCTATAAGGATTCTCCTGTCCATAGCCATATTTTATGATTATGAAATACAGCAAATGGATGTCAAGATTGCTTTTCTGAATGACAATCTTGAAGAGAGCATCTTTATGTTTCAGCCTAGGGGTTCATAACTCAAGGGCAAGAGCAAAAAGTTTAGAAGTTGAATCGATCCTATGGGTTGAAGAAAGCATCCATATTTTGGAACCTTGATTTGATACTGAAATCAAACCTTATGGTTTTGACCAGAACGTTGACGAACCTTGTGTATACAATAAAATCAACAAAGGTAAAATAGTTTTCTTAATACATTATGTGGAGGATATCCTTCTCATTTAGAATGACGTAGGATACCTAACTGACGTTAAAACTTAGCTAGCAACCCAATCCCAAATGAAATATTTGGGAGAGACACAGTTTGTTCTTGGGATCCAAATCATTAGGGCTCGTAAAAACAAAATGCTAGTATTGTCTCAAGCAACCTATATCGACAAAATATTGGTTCGATATTTGATGCATCACTTCAAGAAGGATTTATTACCTTTTAGACACGAGGTTTACTTGTCTAAGGAATAGTGTCCTAAAACACCGCAAAAAGTTCAGAATATGAGATGTATACCTTATATCTCAGTTGTGGATAGCTTAATGAATGTTATTCTCTACATTAGGCCAGACATTTATTATGTTGAGGGAATAGTCAGTAGGTAACAGTCCAACCCAAGGTTAGACCACTGGATGACAATTAAAATTATCCTCAAGTATTTTAGAAGAACGATGGACTATATGGTTGTGTATGGTGCTAAGAATTTGATCCTAACAGGATACACTAACTCTAATTTCTAAACTGACAAAGATTCTAGAAAATCCACATCAGGATTAGTGTTCGCTCTAAACGGGAGAGCTATAGTGTGGCGTAGCATTAAGCAAGGATGTATTCCAGACTCCACTATGAAGGCAGAATATGTCGTTGCTTCCAAAGCAGCAACAGAAGTCGTTTGGCTCAGGAAGTTCCTGAATGATTTGGAAGTTGTTCTAAACAAGAACTTGTCCATCACTCTATACTATGACAACAGTAGAGCAATAGTAAGTTCTTAAGAACCGCGTAGCCACAAACGAAGGAAACACATAGAGCGAAAGTATCACCTTATATGGAAGATTGTGCAACAAGGGGATGTAATCATAAACAAGATCACTTTGGAGCACAAAATTGCTGATCCATTTACAAAGACACTCACGACTAAAGGTTTCGAGGATCATCTAGAAAGTCTAGGGGAAGTGGAAGATGTGTAATGGGTATAAGGATGTCCTATTTTATTTTATTTTATTTGTATATATACGTTTTATGTAATACACTTGTACATTTTACCATTTTGTATGGTTGTGGCTTACTTTACTATGTACATCCCATAGACTACCACACTAGACTAGAGTTTTAGTCTAAGTGATTGTTTGTTGTATTTTATGTTCGAAAACTCATAGATAATAAATATAATTCGTTGATCATTATTAATAAAGAGTTATTATTCTAAATTCAATAAAAGGTTATTGATTATTCTATTAGCCTTTTCTCATTAACCTAAATCCAATAAACTAAAATCCTAAGCTGATTTATGAGTCTTGAACTGTTTATGGAGACACATAGAGATCAATGTTCCAGATACAACTTAAAGGGTATAACGTCTAGGGATAAGATTGGGTACCTTATCCCAACACTATGGATACGACCCACTTTGTATTTGATACAAACACAATGATCCAATGTGTTCTTATAGGTGACATGGGAGTGGGAGTATCCTATGCAATGAGTTTGCATAAGACTGGACTATGAAATAGTAACCATTAGATGTAAGTTCGTTTACTAGTTAGGTTTCTATTTCAATAGGATTATTTAGGTAACTTAGTCTTAATCCTTAGTGTATTATGAACTTCTGTTCATGACGGATTTTTCTTTGATTTGTAGGGGTGAAAGTGACCAGATTACCGACTCAATAGGCCTACCATTTTGGTGACAAGATCGAATGGGAAGCTAGGAACATAATCACACAAGATGAAATTCACTCATTTCCATCTTTAGGGCAAGTAGATGAGTGTTCTCTTAAATGGTGTCTCCGAAACTTGAACAAATGGGTCTACCCTCTCTATGAAAAAAAAAGAAATTTTGTTTATTGGTTGGACCACAAACAGGTTGTTCATTAGAGGAGCACTGGTATTTAAGGACCAAGAAGTAATCCAAGAGTAAAACAATAATTTGACCTAACTGATGTTACAGACACTTGTGAAGGACTAACTTGCTGTTATTGGTCTATATCCGTGGACATAGAAATATATATATAGTGAAAAGAGTTACGCTGTGAGTCTTTTGTATAGTGTACACACAATTAACGAATAGTGATTAATGTGGTTAATGAGTTTAGCCAATTAAACTTATGTCATTGTAGCTTTTGATCAGTAGGTCCATTAGGTCTCATTCCTAGCTCTAAAAGGTATTGAGGTTAATATATCTTTGGATATAATTTGAAATGTTCAAATTAACTTAGGGAATTAATATATTAGATTGGGTCATAAATTTTATTTTGGATGTGATTCAAAATTAATTTATGAGAGAATAAAATATTTGAATAAGTTCAAATATTAATTTAATGTAAATTAGATTCATATTAAAACTACAGATTAAAATTTAATGCGTATATGATACACATAAAACTATAGGTTATGAGAGAATGTTAGATATGAAAATCATTCAAATCTGGATTAAATTAAATATAAGTGTAAACCCTCTTTCTTTTATCAGTTATGATGTAAATAAGACAATTAAGTATGGAAGTTTAACTAATTAGATAAATTTTGCTATCATGGAATCAAATATGTTTTATTTGTTTTAAAGATATTAAGGAGAAATTTGGGAAGTTTGTTGTACTAAGTAGAATTTTGGCAAAAATATGAAATTAAGCAAAAGCTACCTAAATGGGCCAAATTAAATTTAGGATTATAGCCCACATTATAATTAAAAGAGAAAATTGGAAAAAAAATTAGGATCGACCAAATAAATAACAAAATTTAAGGTTTACTCTTGACAAATAGCAAAAAGAAATTAAGATTATAAAAATGACAAAATGAATTAAATATTATTAATTATAAATTAAGGACGGACCAAAATACCCTTGACTAATTCAAACTCAAATACTAATAACTAAGATTTTCCTACTATTAATTTATTGCAAAAATACTTATTTTTAAAAGGAAAATTGGAGAAAATGGCAAAAACGAAGGAGTCATCTTGATTAATGGCAAGAAACGTGGAGAATAAGATTTATGGCAAACCACCAAAT
>JBBPDJ010002201.1:0-42334 GCA_037974625.1 Cucumis cinereus | reverse complement strand
GGTTTGAGTGTGGAAGATGAAGGATTTTTCGGCCTAGAAGTTGAAGGTAACCTGTGATGTTTCAAAATTATTTGAAGTTGAAGGATTTTTTGTGTAGTTATTAAAGTGTAATTATATTTATTGTAATCATAGAAAGTAGATGGTTGTCTATAGGATTAGGGGTATCATTGACTTTTATTAATTTTATTTTATTTTATTTTTAATTCGTTTTGCCATTTTTGCAATGTAAAAGTCAGTTTGTCATTTTTCCAAATGAAAACTAAAAAAAATGTTATTCTTCTAGTTGATAATAACTTAATCAAATAGTATTTTGGGTCTGTGTTGTATACTTCAATTTGGGACTATAAGATGTCTTTCACTAAATATTCTAATTAACCCAATTTCTCCTTAATGCCCCAATAATAAATAAATAAATAATATTTCAATTATACATTATCAAAATTTATCTAATTAATTCAACTTCGATGCTTAAATTTCTTGTTAATATCATAATTGATAAAAAGAAAAAGGGCTTACAAATTATTACCACCTTTTGGAATTTCGTCCTCGAAATTTGAAATCCCTAATCGAATAAGGAAGGATACTTGTTTCTTATATGTTCTTCTATTTTCCATGTTGCTTCATCTACTTCATGATTCCTTCAAAGGACATTTATAAGTGGAATTGTCTTGTTCCTCAACACTTGTTCTTTCCTGTCAAGAATCTTTATTGGCTCTTCATTATATGATAAATCTTCTTTCAATTCCACTGGTTGTTCTTCTAATACATGTGAAGGATCATGAACATATTTTCTTAGCATGGATACATGGAATACATCATGTATTTTTGCAAATTCTGCTGGTAATTCAAGTCTATATGCTACGGTTCCAACTCGGTGTAATATTTCATAGGGTCCAATATATCGAGGACTCAGTTTACCTTTTCGTCCAAAACGAAGAATTCCTTTCTACGGAGATAGTTTCAAGAAAACTCGATCTCCAACTTTGAATTCTAAATCTTTTCGCCTTTTATCTGCATAACTTTTCTGACGATCTTGAGCCACCTTAAGATTTTCCTTAATCAATTTAACATTGTCTGTGGTGGCTTGAACTATTTCAAGGTCGATTAATTTTTGTTCACCCACTTCATTCCAACATACTGGAGTTCTGCAAGGTTTTCCATACAAAGCTTCATACGGTGTCATTCCAATACTAGAATAGTAACTGTTATTATAAGCAAACTCCATCAGTGATAGGTGAGTATCCCAACTTCCATTAAATTGTAACACGCAGGCCCTCAACCTATCTTCTAAAGTTCGGATAGTTCTCTCAACCTGCCTATTAAACAAAATGCATGACTTTATTTTAGATTTTCTTTCTCTCAACTCTTTTAAGACTTTCCAAGACTCTTGCTTTGATACCAATTTGTCACGCCCTCCTCTAAACATTAATCTTTATATCTAAATGATGGTGCAAAGTCAGTAGACACCACATCCATCTTAGTGACATTTATCGACAACTACTGACTTAGACTAATAAAATTTTAATATGAATAGTAATTTAAGAAAAACATATGAAATAAAAATGTAGGTTTATAACTATTGTTTTATGATATTCAACTTCAAACATTATTTACATCGTCCTAGACATATTTAGTTAATAATATACTCTTCATTCTGGTATATTAACGACAAAATGCATGTTCAAAGCTTTCGACATACAACAAAATTTCAAACCTAGACAGCAGACTAGCAGCGGTAGGTCAGGTTCTGGGATCACGATCTCTACCTGAAAATAGAAATCATTTAAAAAACATAAGCTAAAGCTTAGTGAGTGACTGAGTTTAATAAGCATGCGAAATGAATTATTTCTAAGAAAATATACTGAAGTAATATGCATATATTTCAAACTATCGCCCTGACTTATCTTTACTCATTATTTATCTACCTTGGAGTAGAGCACGCTCGGTACTCGCAACGTCTTTGTCATAGTGGGGCATGTCCGACACTCCCGACAGTATCATTGTTGTGGAGTAAACTCAACACCAACAACAAATTACCTTTGTGTGCACACATATAACACTAAATTTGAACTCAAAATATCTGAAACATGCTTATAAATAAATTGTCATAAATTCTAGAAATTCTCAATTTCATTAAACTTTTTCCTAAACTTATGATTACTTGAATATACATTCAAGTTTTAAATATGAGGATAATCAGAGAGTATAATAATACCAATGCTTAAAATAAAATTTATAATTAACTGTCACTCATAAATATTACTTGAATTCGTTGGTTTATAAACTTCTGCTATTGTTATTTGCCCTGAAATAAACCATATTTCATGGGTTATTTTATATCTCCCTCTTTAAGTCAGATATGATTGACAACAGTCGATGATTTTCAACAATTAAACTTTGAATTCTGTTTTTCTGTTGTTCTAGTGCGATCATATCCTCTTCACTACCTTCATATTTATTCAGTTCTGTATATTCCTCAGCAAATTGTCATACCTTATTCTACTGCTTACATTCACCACTATCGCTAGAATCATCAGAAGTTTCACAAACTAGCAAAGCTCGAATATTTCACTATCACTATTTGAGATCGAATCATTAGAAAAAGTTGCAATCATGCCCTTTTTCTGCCCTCTAATATAAGCGGGACATTCATCTTGGTAATGTCTGAATCCTTCACACTCTCTGCAACGAAAGTTACGATCGTTTTTCTATGACTGATTACTTCCTCCTCCTTCAACTCTTTTCTTCCTGGTTGACGAGTTCGTGAACCTAGACATGCTCACATTGCTGTGACTTTGTCCTTAACCTATTGACCACTTGTTAAACCTCTTGGTAAATTTTGAAAATTGTTTAGTCAAAAGAGCTATAGATTCTGCCAAGTTCTTTTCTATCATCTTGTCTTTATCATCAACATGTTCTTCATTCGACACAGTTTGAGGTGCTAGTCCTTTATCTTTCCTATCAGTGTGATCACCGTTAATTCATAGGTGCGCAGCGAACCAAAAAGCTCATCCAACTTCATGGTAGAAATATCATTAGCTTCTTCAATTACAGTGACCTTCATATCAAATCTTCTTGGTATTGAACGTAAAACTTTCCTGACTAACCTTTCTTTGGACAATTTCTTACCAAGAGCATATGATTCATTAGCAGTATCCAACACTCGAACATTATACTTTAAAATGGTCTCATCATCCAACATCTTTAAAGATTCAAACATTGAGGCAAAAATTTGTAGTTGAGATCTCTTTACTCTTGATGTTCCTTCATGAACAACAACCAAGATATCTCAAGCCTCCTTTGCAGAAATACATGTATTGATAAGGGGGAATACATTCCTGTCTACATCGTTGAATATAGCACCGTTGTCTTCATCTCCAGTCCAACTATTCTCAAGCTTAGAAGTCACAACACTGTTTTCTCCAATGATCATGAGGTGTCCAGCCCGTTAGAACAACTTTCCAGGTTTTATTATCAATAGATTTGAGAAAAGCAGTCATTCTAGCTTTCCAATACACATAATTGGTGCCGTCTAGAATAGGTCTCGTAGTCGAACTTCCTGCTCAAATTGCATCCATATTGAGACTATAAACGAACCTTGCTTTGATACCAATTATAAAAACAATAAATTCAAATATTCAGGAAGTATATCGTTAGCAAGGACACTACAAGCTCAAAATATAACTTGAGATGCAATGAGAAAGAATCAGATAACACAAGAACATTTGTAACCCAGTTCGATCGATACCACCTACATCTAGGGGAGTTTACACCCAATTAAGAACAATACTCTAATATTTAACAAGAGTCTTTCCAACTTACAAAGTAGCAACGATAATCATATCTTGCTCTAAATACAATAAGTCTAATCAATACAAGATAGACATAACAATCTTCTCTAGTGTATTGATATAAATTTATCTTTGTATCATGGATTCACAGGCTCCTCCTGTTTGAATGTTGAGGATACAGATAGGTGATAAGCTTTCCCTAACACGTACAACTCTTGTCACTGTTGTTCTTCACCAAGTCATCAACAGGCTTTCCCTGTATAAATACTTCAGATACAGATAAGTGTTAGGCTCCCACTAACACATACACCTTTTGTTACTGTTGTTCTTTACAAATTTATCGACAAAGCAACCAACACCATACTCTATCCTAAAAACGCATATACTCATATAGGAAGTATTAAATCGAAAATCGCATACCTTTTCAAATACTATAGTTTCTTTACATTTTCTCCACAGACACCACCAAAACCACTATATATATATATATATACAGTCTTCTATAGTCATAAAGATATATTTAAATATCTTTAACTATATTTTAAATTTTGAGAATATTTACCAATAAAATAATGAGAATCCCCAAATATAAGGCTAGAATACCTTAACCATTTTTAAATCCTTAGAAGATAATTAGTAAGGATAATATGTTAAGATAATTAAGAAAATAAATTGCCTAGCCAACTCATATTTGTAACACATCTAAACAATGTCTAAGGTGGAGATGTTTCCAATAGGGGAGCTCGAAAAAAGCTGACCTCCTATTCCAACAACTTTTTGTGCTTCCTTTTGAGATTTTTTCTTTTTCCTCTTTGAAAATCAAGATCTTAACTTTTTCAAATACAACCTCTCCGGACAAAGGTTCTGGAATGCTTCCATGTTCTCGCTAACTATCAAATGATTTCTTTTGATGACGAAAAGAATGATTATGTGCTAGAAATTTCTAATGTCCAAGGTATGCCATTTTTTCCTCCATATTTCAGTCGTATTAAAGATGTGTTATCTCCACAAATTGGATATGCCTTATACTCTTTCACACTACATCCACTAAGGTTTCCATATGCTGAAAAAACATTGATCATCCACAATAGAATTGTTCTTAAGTTAAATAGTTCCTCTTTATAGGCATCGTAACATTGCACACCACTTTCACACAAAAGTTTTAAATCATCAATCAATGGTTCTAAGTACATTTCAATGTCATCCCCTAGTTGCTTTGGACCCGAAATCAATATTGATAACAGTATGAACTTTTGTTTCATACAAAACCATGGGCAAAGATATAAATCACCATCACAACTGGCCAACAACTATACTTAGATCTCATATCACTATGCGGATTTATTTCATCTACTGATAATGCTCAATGAAGATTCCTAGGTTCATAACTAAAATCTGGCCACATGGTGTCGACTAACTTCCAAGCTGGGGAGTCAGTAGGGTGACGTAATTTATCATCAATTTCTTTTTCATTAGCATGCCAAGTTAAGTTTTTCGCACATTCAACACTTCTAAACATCCGTTGAAATCATGGAATAAGTGAAAAATAACACATTATTTTAGCAGGGATTTTCTTTTTATTGTTTGTATATTTACCATATTTTCACCTAAGACTCACTTCATTTAGAGCACACAATTGCATTGGCATATTCCTTTTGATACAAGCAACAATTATTAAGGCATGCATGAATCTTTTCGTATTCCATTCCCAGTGCACCTAATGTTTTCTTTGCTTCATACATTGATATAGGGAGGTCATTAGTGAAAGGTAAGATATCCTTTAACCCTTTTAGTAGTTCTGAGAAACTAATGTTACTCCATCCATGTCTAACATTTAAGTGATACAACTTCACTAATGTAGACAACTTGATGAATTTATTGCATCCTTCGTATAATGGCTTCGCAACATCATTAAGCAGTTTCTGAAACAATTCAAATCCTTGGAATATTGCTCATGAGCAATTTCAACAATTTTCTTTATATTTTCAACATCATTCTCTTCATAGCTACCACTTAGAGGAAGGATGAACTAGGAAGTTCTTGATTTAGACATTTAAAAAAATTCAGAACCTTACTCTTGATATTTTTACGGTTTCACCTAAATATAAATTACACTTGACATTTATGGAATGTCAGGTAATAACTAATATAAAAAAGTTTTAAAATATCGGTGAAATCTTTGATTTTTAACAAGTTACTTGACGTTTTTTTTTAAAATGGTTATACTTGATATTTAAAAAAAAAAGGTGAAGTAAGTAAAAGTTGCAAGTGTGAAGTAAGACAGATTTTGTAGTAGTGTTAACTGCATTTTTTTTTATCTAAAATTTGGAATCAACAATTTTACACATAATTTTCTTAAATTTAGATACCCAAACCATTCAACTCAATTTTCCAAACTTAAGATTGAAAGACTTAGAGTTTGTTTGAAAGTAATTCTAAAATGGTTAAAATCACATTTGCCATTTTTTAAATCACTCAAAAACAAGTTTTGAATAATTATTCAAGAACAATCTTAATCATATTAAAACTACATTTAAAATTATGGAATTAAATATTAAATTAAGTATAAAAGACATGTTTTGAAATGATTTTAAGTAATTTTAACAATGAATTGGGATTAATTAAGAAAAGAGGAGGCTGAAAAGTTGGAAGTAAAAGGAAGAGGAATGAGAATCCGTGGCTTTGTGGCGATGTCACCATCACATAGATTTGAGATACCGATTTCCCCGTCCCTTTCTTCCAACCAATTCGATTCCCTTTCTCTTTCTCTTTCTCTCTCCAGTTTTCATTCATCATTGTTTTTTATTACGTATTTTTTTTAATTAAATTATAGCCTAAACTTTGTAACAGCTTTTGGCTATGCCTTTCAGAATTAAAATAATAATAATAATAAAAAAAAATGGAGATTTGCGAATATATGGTAACAAAATAAATAAAGATCTAAATCACGTTAATCTATTTTTCGAAATTCCAAATTTACCCTCTCCTTTCCAATTTTCCTTATCTGCTCCTTTTCCTAGTTTTTTCTGTGGGAAAATATTTCAGTCAAGCGTGAAAGAGGTGGGGTGGGGGGCATTGCAACTTCCATAAAAAAGTGTGTTTTTTTTTTCTTTTTTTAACTAGAATTAATAAATTACCTTTCTTTGTCATTAAATTACTTAAATAATTTTTTAAATAATGTTATTTAATATTTATTGTCAAAAATAGGGTTGGGTGAAAAATATTTTCATAAGTAGAGTAGTGGAGTCGTGTAACGAGTACACGACTCGGGCATAAAGTTGTGCCCGATACACGACGAGGTCCACGACTCCACTGACATGTCTGCAAGTGTGGCAGTTTGACCGTCTTTAGTGCCACGCATGCATGAAGTCGTGGACAAGGTCCACTACTACATCATGAATTCGCCCCAAAAACCCCCTAGAAAACCATCATTCTGCCTCTTCTTTGTTCTTCATCTCATTCTTCTTCATCTTAATCTTCATCCGCTCAAACAATCAAAATCTATTTCTTCCTCCATTCTCATCCACCCACATTATCAAAGAAAACTGCCGCCCAGTGTCGTCGTCCACCGCCGTCACTGTCATTGTTTCTCTTCTTTGCACCGGTATGAATTAGTTTCTTAATTTCTATGTGTTTTATTTTTTACAAGAATAATACTAACCCTCGCCATTGTTTCTCTTCTTTGCACCGGTTGTCGACCGTCGCAGCAATACATTTGTCGTTGTCCGCCACTTTCACCGTCGTCGGCCTCTAAGGTATGAATAATTGTTTTAATGAAGCTTAGAGAAAATTGATTGTAATTTTCATATTCATGTGTTTTACATAGCTTTATGAGAATATGTGTTTCACATATCTTTAAGAGAAAATTGATTGTAAACTTATTAATGAAGTTTAGAGAAAATTGATTGTAATTTTACATATCTTTAAGAGAATGTGTGTTTTGTTTGCGAATGAGTTGAATTACATAGAATGTAAATGTTATAGATTTTGGTGAAATATGGATGCATTGCCATGTTGGATTGTTCATTTCTTGATACTAGAATCATTGTTTCTACCTAGTTGGTTTTTACATGAATAGGGATGCATTGACATGTTTAAAGTTCATTTATATTTGTTTGATACACTGTTGTGAATAACTATATTTATTTTATATATCTAAAATAAATATAGTTATAGTTATATTCAAGTAGATAAATCTAACCGAACAAAAAAACTTAAATATAAACAAGTAAAAAAAAAAAACTTAATCTCTTTTTTATTTATTCAAAATATTGCAACAAAATTATCCAAGTAATTTACAAATTTTTTTTTATAAAAAAAAAGCATACATCAAAGAACAATTAAAAAATAAATAACTAAATAAATTAAATAAATTACGAAAATAAATAAATTAAATAAATCATAAAATTAAATAATTAAATAATTAAAATAAATTATGAAAATAAATAAATAAAATAAATTATGAAAATAAATAATTAATTATTTTATTAAATAAATATAATAAATTATGAAAATAAATAAATAAATAAACCCTAAACCTAAATTAATTAATTAATTAATTAATAGAAAGAAAAAAATAAATCATAATTCACCTACATAATTCAAAACACACTTAAAAAGAGATATAAAAAATATTAACAAAAAATGTAGGTATAAAATGTATTGAAGTCTTTAAAAAAAGTTGGATTGGTTTACAATGCTAATATTTTTTCAACGTTAATAGTTGATTAAAAATGTCGATGCGTCCAGAAGATCTAGTTATTCTTAAATCTGGTAATGACGAGGACAGTGATATTGATGTAGAAGTTGATGAATTGTTTAGGAATGAAGAAATTACTGAACATGGAAATGAATTGGTATTAAGAAATTACTGAACATGGAAATTAATTGGTACAATCTGAGATGTTTATGGAAATAGACTGAGACATTACTTATTCTGTTTGTGAATAAGGGTATACATTAAAAGCTAAGAACATACCTATAGATAATTCATGTTTAATTCAAAAAGAAATGTTATTTAACAGCAAAGAAGATCTTTAATTAGTTGTTAAAAAATATTGTGTGACACAACACTATAAAACTGTTGTGGTAGAGTCCAATAAAAATATTTGGTACGTGAGATGCAAACAGGGAAATGAGGACTGCAAGTGAAAGTTGCGTGGAAGTAAACATAAGACTCATGGCATGTTTGAGATTACCTGGCTTGAAGGGGAACACACATGTCTGTATTCTGAATTAACCCAAGACCATTCACAGCTTGATTCCAACTTTATGAGTACTGAAATTCAAAATGTGGTTAGAGTTGATGCTAGTGTTATTGTGTCATTGCTTCAAGAAATTATGAAAAAATAGTATAGCTATAATGTCAAGTACAAACGTGTGTGGTAAGCAAAGGAAAAAACGTTGATTGTAATTTTTGGTGATTGAGAGAAATCGTATAACGAACTACCATATTGGTTGAGTGTTGTTATACATTACAATCCTCAAATCCGAGTCGATTGGTACTTTTTTTCATCTGACGTACCAGGTACAACTATTTTTGGGATAGTTTTTTGGTCATTCGGGCCTGTAATAGAAGGGTTTAAATATTGTAGGCCACTGATCCAGATCAATGGAACTCATTTGTAAGAAAAGTATAAAGGCAAAATGTTGACTACCTTATCCATTGAAGTGAATGATCATATATTTTCTCTTCTTTTTGCTATTGTTGAAGAGAAAAATGCGTCAAGTTGATCATAGTTTCTTTAGACATTGTGCCAATACGTTACCAATCAAGATGATATTTGCTTGATCTATGATAGACATAGAGGCATTCTTTCTGCAATTAACAATGAAGAAGTAGGGTGGAGTGAACCTCGAGCATACCATTGATACTGTATGCATCATGTTTCTAGCAACTTAAATACCAAATACAAATCTAAGCAACTGAAAGATTTTGGTGTTTAAGGCAAGTAATCAACATCAAATGCACAAGTTCATAAGGTCCATGAAAGAATTGTAAAAATTGAACCCTGACTGTCTTGAATATTTCAAAGATATTAACTTAAAAAAATGGACTCAGTCACACGATAATGGGCATCGATATGACTGGATGACAAGCAATGTAGCCAAATTCATGAATGATGTGTTTAAAGGTGCTAGAATGTTACCGATAACTCCTTTGGTTCGGTTAACATTTTATCTCACGATCCTTAACTTCGAACGTCAAAGAGATGAGATAAACGAAGCCCTCGATCAGGAAGATTTCTATACAGAGTATGCCATGAGGAAACTTAAACGGTGGGAGAAAAGAGCTCTTGCACATCAGTGACTTCAATTGATAGAGACACACAAACTTTCAAAGTGTAGACTGGATCGAGTATGATTTCTCCATATAAAGGCCAACACAAACAAGTTTTCAGTTTGAATGAAATGATGTGTTCTTGCAACAATGACAATCATTTAAGCTTCCATGTTCATACTGCAGTTTGTAATGGCAGTTTGTAATTGCATGCATTTGAATTATCTGCCTTTTATTGATGAATGCTATCAATTGTCCAACTTCAAACGATGTTATGAAGGTCGCTTTTAGGCAATATAGCATCCGAATTATTGGTCGAAATTATCATTCACGAAAGTTCAGCCTAATGCAGACATTCTTAGAAAGGTCGGTCGACCAAAAACTATCTGAATACATAATGAACAATATGTACTGGAAAAAGACATAACAAGCATACATGTCCAAGACGTACATCGGGTGCTTTCTCTTCAAGACAATAATGTGTAATAGGGTAGTATAATTTTATTTATTATAATTTGTACATTTCTATGTAACGAAGTAATTTTATTCACATTTGTTTGTCATTAACGATTTTTTTAATTGTAATAAATTTTATGTACATTTGTATATAATGATTTATTTTTTTAATTGAAATAAATTCCAACTTTTTTTTTTGTTCTGTATAATTTAATTTGTTACTGCATTTGCTTGATTCATTATATTTTAATTTTTTAGTCATTTTTGTATGATGGAGCCTTGACTTGTTGATCCTACACAATTTTATCAATAACAGTATCATCATTTACAATCGGTATGTGAGACTTCCTCTATCGTAGTTTTGAGCTGTCGTAGGAGAGAGATGCAGCATCTCAGCTCACTATTCCATTCAATTTACGTATTGCGTCGTATGTAGAAGCTGTTGGGTTTCTAGGGGTGTCTCAGATAGGGTTTGTCTAACTAGATTGACACTTCGTTACTACTTTGGTGGAGCATTGGAGACCCGTGACACATACATTTCATATGACAAGTGGGAAGTGCACAATTATGTTCCAGGATGAGGCGGTACAGTTAGGGCTACCTATGGACGGAGAGTCTATTAAAGGATCATTATTGTATAACTGGAAACAAGTCTGTGATGATTTTCTGAGAGTAATGCCACCTGACATGAATGGTCAAAGATTAAGTCTTCCATGGTTAGCGGAGCAATTTTTTGAGTTGGCTCTTGATGCAAATTTCGAGAGTATCCAAACGTATGCTCGTGCATACATAATGCAACTCATTGGAGTTATTTGTCGCCGATAAATCTAACACTTTGGTCCATTGCATGTTTCTACCAATGTTGGAAGATTTCAACCAAACGGGTACATATTCTTGGGGTGCTGCATGTATGGCATGACTATATAGAAAACTGTGTCATGCAAGTAATGCACAGTCATTAAAAATTGTCGGACCACTTATACTATTGCAAGTATGAGCATACGATAAATTTAATATCATCACACCACAGGTTGCATTACAGACCCCACATGATCGTCCATTTAGTTTCAAGTACTATTTTATTTATTAATTTCTATATAATCATTTATGGTAATAAGATATTTTATTTTTTTATAACTTATTATTATTTGGTAAAAATATGTAGATGGAATGATATCCTACCAGCATCTAAACAGTCAACAAATATGTTGCTAACATATAGCCAGATATTTGATCAACTAATGCACAATCAGATGCGATAATATATCCAAATAAATAATACATATTATTTTCTTCGTTGTTGCTTATGTTTGTTGTAATTGTTGATTTTACAGATTAATTGAACACCATACACACACGATGTGATGAACTTGTTACCTGCACAATATCATAATGGTCAACAAGTTTGGATGTATTTTGGCCCTCTGATATGCTTTCATATCGTAGAGTGACATTTACCCGATCGTGTGTTACGACAGTTTGGTATGATGCGAATCGTGCGATCATTATGTTGTACAAATTCGAGTCTACACCAAATTGATTTAAGAGGTAAACACGATCAAGATTGTCGTAAACTATTCACGAGGAGCATATCATGATGTGGCATGACTGTCATCAACGCATTGCAGAAGGAGAAGCTAAACATCATCCAACTTTATCAAACGACTATTTTTCCTGGTACAATTTAATTACCAGAAGTCTTATCACACATGACGACGCTTACTATTATTACATGGTAAGAATGTTAATATGAATGTTCTATAAACTATATAATGTTAACCTTATCTAATCTTATTATATTTAATCATGCAGAATAATTTTGTTCAAAACGTACACAAGTACTCAATGGAACACGAGTTACCAGATCTGAGTTCAATGTGTGATCAAGCATTAGTAGATATACAACAAATTATGCAGCAGACAAGACGATTCAACATTGCAGACACAGATTAAAGACGTGTTCGACGTAGACGATGACGACAGAACGAAGATATTGTACAAGAAGATGTAGATAATGCTTTATTATAATTCATATTTGTAAATAAAAAAATTTGGATAATGCTTGATTGTAATTCATATTTGTAAATAAAAAAATTTGTAACCATTTGATTTTATTGGGTAAAGATGTTTTAGAATTAATTTTAGTGTTGAATGAAAAAAAAACTATTATTTATCTTTTAATTTTTTTTCGCATCAACATTAATGTCTAGTAATTAGTAACCACTACCTTAAGATAAAAATTAACTTGAGGGGTCACATTGAACTATTTTATAACATTACTTTTGAAAACTTAGGAACTATAATTGATTTATGAGTAAAAGCACTTAGGTTATAAGAACATGGGTAATTCTCTCCTTTTTTGTTCCTATTGAATTTGAATGAATTTAGGTAACAATATAGTTTGAGGAACAAAGTAATTTGATTTGGTTTAACCTATGAAAATAGGTAAAGTTATCATGATTTATTAATTTTACATATCTTTAATTAGCTTAGAGAAAATTAAAATTAAATGGGGAAGAATGAGCATATGTAAATTAATTATGGAAGAAAAAGAAGAGGTAGATTAAATGAGAAAGAAAGATATATTAATTTAGGGTTTACTTTAGGGATGATTTTACAATTTTCTAAAAAAATATTTGTCACGTGACAAATTATATTGTTGATAATAGCTGAATTGTATAAATATATGTGTAATTTAGAAAGCAACCAATTTTTTTTTCATATTTTATAACATTTAAAACAAAAATGGGTGAAATTAAAATTTTAGGTTATAAAAGTTAATAGGGTTTATGAAGTTTAAAGTTGTAAAATGAATTTTTTATTTGTAGAAATAAACATATTTTAGAAGAAATAGGCAATGACATTTAATGTAATTGTAAATGTGGAAGGGCATTTAATGTAATTTAGGGGTAGAATTTTTTTTATTTAATTCTGAGGGATGCCACGACTCCAGTCATCCTAGTCAACCAGTGGACTCCACGTGGGGCGTGACTTGGCAAACGGTACAAGACTTCCATGAACAGTAAAAAAAATCCTATTTTTTACAATAGTTTGACAAACTACCTACTTTTGTTTTTCTTTTCAACTCTACCCCATTTTTGCCATTATTTTTTTTAAAAAAATCTATATTTCTAAAATTAGTCTCGCACTGTGCTTAGTTTTTACCTTTTTGTATTTGGTTTACAACTAAAGCAATGCTTTTTATTTTATTGAAACTGAGATAGTTTTTGGGTTTGGTTCTGGTTCTGGTGCATTTTTTTATTATCAATAAATATTAATTTAAAGTATTAGATAGTAATCTGAGAACAATCAAATGACAATCAGTGTCATTGATTGTTATACTCAAATAACAATTAGTATCATCGACAATTTTACAATCATTATCATATAACAATTTGTATAGTTGACAACCAATATTAGATCCTAATTAAACAACAATCAGATAGCAATTGATATTATTAGAACAATCAATATTAAATAGTAATCAAACAACTATTAAATAACAAATTTTGTATAACATAACAATCAATATCAAATAACAAATTCCATTGAGGTGATTTTGCTAGGCTTTGAAGAGATCGAGGAGTGTAGATTCATCAATATGGGTATGATTTGATTTTTCTTAGTTCACATTTTAGTTGGAGATTGAGTACCGTAACTTAATTAGTTTGTGATCACTATTTGATTACCATCTGATTGTTGTTATCTAATATCTTTATTACTATTTAATCGTTATGAGATTTGTTATCTAATTACCATCGGCTTGTTTTGAGATTATTGGAATTACCACTAAGGTTTCATATAAATATGTTTTGTTATATTGATTTTATTTTAGTTTTTATGTTGATTTCGTTATGGCTTTAGTGGTATGATATACTTTTCTTTCGTATATCAGTAAACTTATATACTTACATAGCAATATGAATAATAATATCATGGAGTAATCAGACAACTATTTTTGGTAATCAAATAACAATTAATATAACGTATTCATTAGACAACAACTAGATAGCACTCAAATAATAATTGCCAAATGGTAACTAGACAACAATCAATATCATTAGCAATCACATATCAATTTAGGTAGCAGTCACATGATAATCACAAAGCAATCAAATGCAATCAGATAACAATCAATAGCAAATAGCAACTAGACATGTAAAAAAATAGAAATTAATCAAATGACAATCATTAGACAATCAAAAATAGGTTTAAAATGTTCTATCTACTCATTAAACAATTGAATTTTAAGGTTAAAGGAAGTAAAAGCTTGTGGGAGGGGGGGGGGGGGGCAAGATGAGCGGAAAAACAATTATATTTTTAATATTTTTTGAATTTTCTCACTCCTCTCTCGCTCCTTTTCTCTGTCGTCTCCTTCCTCCCTTTCTCAAACTCATTTTGTTTGCCTCTCTTCAGTCACCCATTTATGAATGAGAGGGGAAGGTCCACCATCATCCGCGGCCTACAAATTTCAAGCTCTAACTTCACAAAACAAAATGAAATTCAAAACATCAAACAAAATAGATTAAAAAAGATGATTAAAGATATAATTACCAATAAAACCCATTGAGGATTCTGGAATGGTCTGTATACCACTTTACAATATGGATTCCATTTTAGAAGAAGAAACGAAGGACAGGAGAGGATTAATTTGAAGTATTTTTTTTTTAATTTAGAAACTTCAAAATACTCTTCTTACTCCCCTGATTGCTGCTCAACATCTGGAGACTTTAAGACAAATTTATTTAGACTTAATGATGAAAACAAACTCCATTTCTTTTCTCTTCAATGGTGAAAAAACAAGATTAAATAACTCACACTTCTTTATCCAGGAATGTCTAGTTAGCAGTTATGCTAATACCATGGAAATCAACTAAAGATGCAAATAACACAAGATAAAGAACATCAAAGGTTTGGTAATCCAGTTTGGTAGATACCACCTATGTCTAGGGGGCTTATATGCCTAATTAAGAACAATGATATATTAGCTCAACAAGAGTCTTATGTGATTACAACAAAATAACGATAAATTGACATTTATGGACTTATTTAATTTCATTCATATAGAACGGATTTTAGACTATCACTAAAATCTATCTGCTGAAAATTCATCTTGTATCTTCACCGAACAGGCTCCCCCTGAAGTAGTGCATACGATATAGAAAAGTCGGACCCTCCCCCCCCCCCCCCCAACTCATTTAGCTCTTGCCAACATTGTTCTTCACAGAGTTAATGACAGAGTAATCAACAACATATTCTGTCAACTATAAAACATGATACAATTGGAAGTATTAAACCATAATCCTCATACCTTCAGCGGCTTTCGTCAAAGACTCTCTTAATAACACGTTCTATTTCTCACATGCATTTTTTCTAAATGCTCCATATATTTATACTCAAATAAAGAGTATCTTCCAAAAGATAAAGTCGAATATCTTTTATTAAATATTCCCAAAAATGAGAATATCTTTTACCAAATATTCCAAATTTAAGAATATCTTTTAATTGAGAATTTTCAAACATAACCCAAAATATCCCAACCACTTTTCTCTTTAAGAATAAAATATCCATGAGAAATATTTTGCAAAAATAAGATGAAAAGAATATTGTCCCCCTTTGTCACACAATATTTCTTTTCGGCAGCCACACTCAACTTTCAAGATAAACTATCATTTCAGAGATCAACAATAATTTGTATCGCTACCACAACTACCAGTATAAGCTTCATAAACGCAAGTCATAGACAACTTCATATAACTGCTATAGTAATAGGATCACTATCACAATCATCATACCATACTAGTACTAATGCTCATATACAGACATCAGCACAACAAAACTTCAGTCATCAGCACACACAAAAAGTCCCATACATAAGTAGTTCATAAGCCAATAACATATTTGGACCTTAACAGTAGTCATAATATTAACATCACTTCAACAGTCCTCAAGCTCAACATCATTTATCTCCCCCTTGGATGCCAAAAGAAATCAAGAAGTTGAAGGATCCTCAGTGGGGGTAGTCGCAGAAGCAGGAAACAAGCTCTACAAGGTGGTTACCAAGGAGTCCACTAGAGATCTTCGATTAGTAAGAGCACAAATATGACTGCTTAGTTGACGAGACTCAGAAGTAAGTACATGTAATAGGAGATCACCATCTGGAGTCTGCATACCATCTACATGGTCAAAATCTTCTGGTTCTAAGGCTTGCATAGTATGCACAATGTCTGGAACATGGGCACCCTGAAATAAACAGAAGTTGAACTGCAGCACTCTAGGAGAGGGACCTGGAAGATCTTGAGCTATAAGTTTTGGATTTTATGTCCTAAGACTCGTAGATAGTAAATTTAATCCGTTTATCGTTATTAATAAAAAGTTATTATTTCAATTTCAATAAATAGTTATTGATTATTTTTGTCTAATTAACCCAAATCCAATAAACTAACATCCTAAGTTGTTTTATGGTCTTGAACTGTATGTGGAGACATACAAGAATCAATGTTCGAGATACAGCTTAAAAGGTTTATAGTATAAGGACAAAATTGGATACCTTATCTTGGTAACACTATGGATACAACCTACTTTGTATTGAATACAAATACAATGATCCAACGTGTTCGTGTAGGTGACACGCGTGTGGGAGAATCCTATGCAATGAGTTTGCATAAGACTGGACCACGAAATAGAAACCACCAAGTGTAACCCCGTGAACTAGTTAGGTTTCTATTTAAATAGAATAACCTAGGCAACTTAGTCTTAATACTAAGTGTATCATGAACTCTTGTTCACGAGAAATTGTCCTTTGATTTGTATGAGTGAGAGTGGCCAGATTGTCGACTCAATAAGCGTACCATTTTGAGGGCAAGATCGAGTGGAAAGCTTGAAATATAATTACACAAGATGAGATTTACCTCTTCCCGACTTTAGGGTAAGTAGATAAGTGTTCCCTTAATTGTTTTCTCTAGGACTGGAGCAAAGGGCCCTACCATCTCTATGGCACGAGAGGGATTTCTGCTTATTGGTTGGACCATAAGCAGGTTGTTTATTAGAGGAGCACTAGTATTTAAGAACTAAGAAGTAACGCAGGGTAAAATGGAAATTTGACCCAGTTGGGGTTATGAACACTTGTGAAGACAAACTTGCTGTTATTGATCTACATCCGTGGACACCAAAATATATCTACTGTCAGAAGAGTTCAGCTATGAGTCTTTAGTGGATTGTATACACAGTTAACGAATATTGATTAATGTGGTTAATGAGTTTAACCAATTAAAATTAAATTAAATAACCCCCTTACGGGAGTTATTTTTGAAAAATGTGGAATGCTCCCACGTTCTCCCAATCTTTTTCTAACCTCTCATTCTTTATCCTGAAAAAGAGGAAATAGAACGGTTCTGCGTATGCGAATTGAAAAGAAAATTTTACAGAAGATCTCCAGACGAAGTTTTTTTTCTTCACTCACTCTCTCAATTTCACTCCAAAAGTCCAAAAAATAAATCCCAATTGGTTCCCACAAGCCAAACCTCTACTGTTCAAAGAATATAAGAGGTTCTAAGTGGTGATGGCTACAACTTTGGAGTTTTGTAGAATTCTAAATCAACAACGAGAGTGATTTTCTCTTCTCTCTTAATTTAGTTTTGAAAAGCATGCTTAGCCTTAAATTTTAATTTTATTATATAGAATGTTTCTGTAAAAAATTTTCAATGTATTAGTATTTTAAATTTTTCAAAATTAATTTGAGAATAGTCCTGTAAGTCTTTCGCTGCGTAGGGCTCTTATCCCTTCGAATGGAAATTTTAAAATTTGCATTGGTTTTATGGTAAGTACTGCATTATGAATATAAATTTGCAATTAAATGTTTATTGTAATTTTAGCCATAATTTACAGTTTATGATATGATCATATGTAAAGTCTCATACGTTTTTAGCATTCTTATCTGTAAATCTTATAAATTTTATTCAAATTTTGAATTTGTGGTATTTTTTTTTTGAGAAAAACGATACCAAATTCGTTCGAATCGGACCACCGGAGACCAAGTTACAGCCATTTTTCAATACTGCACGAACAAAAAAAAAAGGACGACTGCGCAAGGTTGAAGAAGGCAGACGTCAGCGAAACTAGGGTTGATGTCACGCTGACGTCAACAAGCATCAGAGGAGGCGACTTTGGTGGCTCCATGGTTCGACTTGTGGAGGCAACACGGCTTGTTCAAGCGTGTGGCGCACGTGTGGCTCGTGGTTGGCTTCGACTCAAATTTGGGCTGGTTCAGCTGGATTTTGGATCGATTTTTTTAATTTTAGGCCGGTTTAAGTGGTTTTGGGCCGATTTTGTCATTTTTTAGACTGGTTCATGGTTTTTGGATCTGGTTTGAACCTTTTCGAAGGTTTTTGGATCAGATTTGAAGCTTTGGAAGCTGTTTTGGGATAAAAATTAGCTAAATTACTGTAATTTTTTGCTTTATTTTATCCTAGGGGCCAAAATTTACTAGTTCAGTTGTTGTTTAAATGTTTTATGGATGTCATTTAGATAAATTCCACCATAGGTTAAGCATGTTCATGCATTTTTATATAGTATACTTGTTATAATGTATAGTATTAATGCATGATAAATTAATTTCATGAGCTATTTAATGTATATTGATATATTAAATATATGAAATTGAATATGTATGATGCATGACATTACTTATGTAAATATAATTTGTTATATTTTATTAATGTCATGAATATGCTTGATTGGTTTTCATATTTTTTTTAATATAAAGTGTTATATTAATTAAAATGAAAATAAATATGTGTTGAGCATGATACATCTATAGTATAATATAAGAATTATATTAAATATTATGATTTGCATGGAATATTTTTTAATTTAATTCGATTATTTTTAATTAAATTATAGTATACATGATTAAAGGGCTAATTAATTAATTTTATAAAAGTTATAAAATTTGATAATTAGAAACTGTCAACCTATAATAAAAGTTGCATGCAAACATAGGATCTTAGGATAATTATTTTTAAATTTTTTAAAATTAAATAGACCTAAGATCACATTAATTCTAATTAGATTAAAATTAAATCTTATTTTAGTTTAATGAAACTAAATAGGACAAATAGGATTTAAGGTTATAAGGAAACTCCACCGGTGAAGTTCTGTCTAAGCCTGAGGGTATTTACGTTGACGGTTTACGGAACATCTCCTACCTGAAAACTGACCCGAAACCGGCGTTGAATTAACCTTGTTCCTATTATCATAACAAGTCACTAGGTAAATTAAATGGTTTAATACACCTACAAACTTTAGAGTAAAGTTTTATTATAAGTGTTATAATAGGAATAGACTTAGTTAGATTCATTTAGCCGGAATTTAGCTAAGTACAACAAATCCTAAAATATTAGAACATTTTAGTGGGAGAAAAATGGTATATAGGATATATCATTTTTTACTCTCACGTCCCTAAGAGTTCACACGTGAGATCCATACTCGGCTTCGTGTCGTCCTGAGTGCGGCCTCCCTTCGAAAAGTGTTTGTATGGGTCAATAACAAGGTGAATAGAGAAAATGTTCATAGTAAGTGGGAGAAGGAAGCGTGTCAACATATCCTACGGTCTCCTCCATTAGGTTGCACCGTGAGACTTCTATGATCCGCCTGCATGTCGTCTTGGAGCGACCATCCCTTCTAGAACCTAATCATAGAAGTTGAAACACTGCAAACTCCAAAAGTGGATAAGGTTTCTAATCTTCAACGGTTGTCTTTCCTGATGGTAGCCTGTTGAAGTGTACCTCGGGAATCTAAAAATGGTAGGGTCAAACTTATGCGATTAATTAAGTTTGTTAATGAATCCTTGATCGAACAACAGTAGCTAAGAGCTATAGGAATAAGAGTTATTCTAGTAACTAGATCAAACCTAGATTCTATGATGGTCACTCTTAGATCCTTAGCGATCATGACTAATCTAATGAATTGATTTTAACCTAAAATCTAAAGCAAGATTTGAAAAAAATAACACAACACCGAAAGGGTTGAATATGCACAAGCTTTTTAATATTGATATTCTAAATTTTCAAGAGCATTACAAGCCATTTTATAGGCCAAATAATCGTGCATGGGGTGGAAGCTTAAAAGTCATTCAAATATACTTAAATGCCAATTGAAGAAAATAAGACTAAGGAACTTAAAACGAGATTGCATACTAAATTATAAGTCAAATTGAAAAACTAAAAATGTAAAAAATCTTCAAAATTTCTTAAAATGACTCCTTTAGAAGGTAGCAATATTGATGTGCACGTTTGACATGGTGGTACATCACATTTTTCCATGCAGTTCACAATTGACAGCATCTTCTTCATAAAATCTGCACATTTTTTTATCCTCCGCGCCATCTTCCAATCTATTGAACTCTTCTCGTACCATATTTAATCTATTCTCATCTTGACACATTGATCTAACACTGTATATAATTTTATGCTCGAAATTATTTGTCGCTTGATGTGAATTTGCTATCTTTTGAAGGTGTAGTGTGAAAGTCTCTTGAACCTTCTTTGCCTTACTTCTTGTAATTGCTCCTTCAGGTACATGCAAAGCTTCTATGGTTGAATTCACATCAAGGACTGTCAGAAGGAATCCATTTGAGAAAGGTGAAGAATGATTAAAGAAAACATCGAAAGGTCAGTTTTTTAAGGAACTTGGAGCAGTCTTCAAAGATCAAGGGCAAGCCGGAGTAATACTTGGAATTGTAATTTACAATGGTGAGATAAGCTAGTTAAGAGGATAAGAAACAAGTTCGTAGAAGGAAGTTTTACAATTTGATGAATGAATTTGAAGTTATGAATTTTTGAAGTGAAATCTAGATATTAAGAGTAAACATGCAACTTAGAAGTTCTGTGCAAGTAGGCATATCCTTAACTAGGCGTCAGGACAGATGGCATTGCGTGAGGTGTAGTGTGCATGGGTGAGTATCAACGTTGGTTTCATGAATGGTGCAAGCAAGCACAATGTATAGCCATGCAGCCAGACAGGCGCGCAACAGGACAGCATCAGGGCTTGTGTGCACGTTAAGGTGTGATGAGATAGGGATATGCGCCCAAAGGGCATGTGCGTGCAAGGGAAACACGGGGCAAGGCCATGATGGGCGTGCGACATGGTAAGCAAGGTTAGCAAGCGTTCTGGAAGCCCCTCATAAGGCCAGCTCAGGCGTGCAACCTACCCAGCTCCCAACCATGCGCCAGCCCATGACCTTGTGCCAAAATGAGCATTTTTTTATTTATTTTTTGTGATTTTTAAGCTAAGTTTCAAATGTTTTAGGATTAAGGAGATTAATTTGGAACTTAACTTATTTCAAGCTAAGAAGAGATTGAGCAAGTCTATGGACCCGAGGGATCAAGCTTAAATCCATGAGTGACAAAATGAATTTAATTTCTGATCTAAAGCACGAATTTAAGTTAAAACATTTGAAGAAAGCTTTAAGTGATTTGAGCATAATTTATTACCAGCTTGACTTATCTATTTACACTAAGATATTTACGAATGAGATTTAGCATTTAAACTATTTGAGAAAAGCATGGTTTAAAGCAAATATAAGTTTATGAGAATTTTCTTACCGGCACGACCGATTTATTTAAACAAGTTATAAGTATTCGGAGTCTAATTTATATTGCTCTTTGCCTAAGATATTCAGAATAAGCTTGAGCCCTATGAAGATAGTTATATGTATTGGGTTTTATGTCATAAAACTCATAGATAATAAATGTAATTCGTTGACTGTTATTAATAAAAAGCTATTATTCTAATTTCAATAAGGGGTTATTAATTATTTTATTAGTTTTGTCTTATTAATCTAAATCCAATAAACTAACATCCTAAGTTGATTTATGAGTCTTGAACTGTATGTGGAGACATACAGGGATCAATGTTTGAGATACAGTTTAACGGATCTATAGTATAGGGATAAGGTTGGGTACCTTATGCTCGTAACACTGTGGATGTGATCCACTTTGTATTTGATACAAACACAATGATCCAACGCTTTCGTGTAGGTGAGTCGGGATATCCTAGACAATGAGTTTGCATAAGACTGGACCACGAAATAGTAATCACTAGATGTAACTCTGTTGACTTGTGAAGTTTCTATTTCAATAGGATGGCCTAGACAACTTAGTCTTCATCCTGAGTGTATTATGAACTCCTATTCACCAGGGATTGTCCTTTGATTTGTTCAGTGAGAGTGGCTAGATTGTCGACCCAATAAGCCTACCATTTTGGAGACAAGACCAAGTGGGAAGCTGGAAACATAATTACACAAGATGAAATTCACACCTTCCTGACTTTAGGGTAAGTAGATGAGTGTTCACTGTCTTCGAGACATGAACAAAGGGTCCTACCTTCTCTATGACACGAGGAGAATTTTTGTTTAATGGTTAGACTATAAACATGTAGTTCATTAAAGGAGCATTGCTATTTATATTATAATGTATGGCGATACATTATAATATAAAGTTCATATTTTAATTAAACTTTATAATATAAAATTTATTTTAGATATGATTCAAAATTAATTTATGAGAGAATAAAATATTTGAATAAGTCCAAATATTAATTTAATATGAATTAAATTCCTATTAAAGTTATAGATTAAATTTAATGCGTACATGATACAGATTAACTATAGGTTATGATTCAAAATGAATATGGATTAAATTAAATATTTAAATTAAATATAAGATATTTAATTTAGTAGTTAATTAATTGGAGAATTAATTAATAGTTTAGTTTAATTCTATTTAATTTAATTACATTAAAACTATAGGTTATGTGAGAGATATTCATTTAAATATGATTTAGATGAAATATTAATCAAATATGATTTAATTAATTATTAATTTAATTACTTATTTTATTATTTTATTATTTTATTAATTTAATTAAATAAAAATTAAATTAAATAACTCCCTCAAGAGAGTTATTTTTTTTAAGCCCAGCTTGTGTACTTTACGTGGGATGTACCCACGTAATCGAAAAATCTCTCTAACATTGTTCTCCTTCATCTTGAAGAAGAGAAAGGAAGAACAATATTCTTTGACGGCGTGTCGAACGTAAGAATACACAAAAGAAAAAGTTCTCTCTGATTTTTTGCTCTCTCAGTAATTTTTCTCCAACAATTCTCAAATCTCAAAAGGTTCCCACAAACCTAAATCTCTATTACTCAGAGAATAGAACAGGTTCAAACTGATGGTGGCTCCAATTTCGATGATTTGTAGATACATAGACAACAATGCGTGTAAGTTTCGATTTTCCTTCTCTTTAATCTAATTTTATTGTAAAAGCATGCTTATCCAATGTAATGGTATTTTTAATTTTTCAATTAATTTAAGAAAGGGTTTTGTAAATTTTTTTTTGCTACGTAAGAGCTCTTATCCCTTCAACATGTTCACATAGATAATTATTCGTTGTTGGTGTGAGTTTACTCCACAATAACGATGTCGTCGGAAGTGATGCACATGCCCACTATGATAAAGATGTTAGAGTATTGGGTGTGCCCTACTACAATGTAGCTAGATGTAGCTAGATAGGTGCTAGAGCAACAAAAAAATTTAAATGTTCACTACTTTTCTAAGATTTTTTAAGTATTTGTTTTATATACATGTTTTAATTAAAATAGTACACACTGGGCCTTTACTCATTCTTTCCAAATTGTTTTCCACTTTCTAGGTAAAGATTGTGATTCTTGAGCTTGACTTACTCCTACCAATTTGTCATTCAGTCTTAAGTTTCTTTTGTTATCATGTATCTTGATCATACATCTAGGGTTATGTTGAGATGTTTTGGCTTGAGAGAGTTGGGTGTATATTTGTCTTTTAGTTACTAGACTTTGGATATGAATATGTTGTGGGTCGTACAACTATTTTGAATATGTTTATATAAAGTGTTATGCAGGTTTTTCTCAGTTTCAATCCAAGTTAAAAGGTAGTAGTTTAGTAAGTTGTCAGTAAGTGTAGTAAGAGTAGAGCAATACTTGTTGGCATCATACCTTCTTTTGGACTAAGAAAATAGGATTTGGGAGGCAGTGTGACACTTCAGGTATGGTTCCTCGTATATTTAATATTACTCGTGAGTAATGGACCCCGCATATCTTAGTATTATTGTCAATGTTGTTGGGGCACCTGTATGTTTTGACAAAGTGATGGAGAAACGTCATCATCTCTCATTTGCTCATGTGTGTATGGAGATAGAGGCTGAGGATTTATTATCTAACTCCATGACAACCAATTTGAAGGATGTACTTTTGGTGGTGGCAATTGAGTATGAAATGAAACTTAATGGTGCTCTACATTGTTGTTTTGTCATTTTGACAGTTCCTGTCCTGTTCGTAAGAGTCATGGCTTGGTTGAGTCGATTCCCATTGGGTCTCTAAAGCCTTGCATGTTAATCCCTTGAGACTCTTCTCGTAAGTAGATTTTATTTGAACATGTAATGCCACATTTTGGTAAACTGTCCACTAAAACGGCTGTTCGTCAAGTTGTTTTGTTGGAATTTATGCCCTAAGGCCTCATAATCGGTTGAATAATTTGATTATTAAATATACAATATTAGTTTCTCTATTAACAATAAAAATCCAAGGTTAGTCTATCTAGTGAACTTGATCAATATCACTACTACAAATATGGACTTTCTTGACGTTTGGTGTTTTTAATTCTTGACGGTTTTTGGCAAAAAAGTTAAGAAATTGGTGATTTTAAAGAAAAATCGTCAAGAATTTTGATAAAAAAGCGAAGGTGGGCAAATATTCGAAAAAATTTCACACTTTCACATTTCTTGATGGTTTTAAATCGTCAAAAGATATATAGACATTCTTGAAGGTTTAAAAACGTAAAGAATAGTAGTGAGTAAAAAAATTTTCCACATCTAATTTTCAGAAATTACTTGACAGTTTAAAACCGTCAAGAAATTTCCCCCCTTTTATTTTTAGTTTTCCCCCACACTTTTAATGAAAAACTAAAACCTAATTTTTAAAAAAATCTCAAATCTTCGTTCCATTCTTCTCCATCTCACGATCCCTACAAAACATTCTTCCTCTCTCCATCTCACCAACACAAGTAATTTTCTCTCCATCTCACCACGACTAGTGATTATTAACTTTAATAAAATATATGAAATTTTTGTGTATTTCTTAAATAAAATAGTGGCCATTACATACTCAAATAAGGATATCAAGAAAAGAAAAATATAACCTAATAATTATAAGATTACCAAACAATATAATATAAAATAAAATCTCCGAAAAGATTTATTACAATTACACCCTCTCTCAAACTCAAGATGGTAGAGTGAAAACCAACTTGAGTTTGCAAAGTAGAGAAGCGAGGAGCAAGAATGGTGCCAATGGAACGAGAAATATCAATTTTCTCCGTTGAAAGTGTTGAAAACAGAGTGCGAAAACAGGACAAATCTGAAAACTGAGCTTGGTGGAGAATAGAGTGCGACGGAGCCCGGAGAGCGGACACGACGGACAGAGTGCGACGGAGAGCGGAGAGCCGACACAGCGGACAGAGTGCGACGGAGAGCAAAGAGCCTACACGGCGGATAGAGTGCGACGGAGCGCGGAGAGCTGACACGGCGGACAGAGTGCGGCGGAGCGCGAAGAGCCGACACGGCGGACAGAGTGCGGCGAAGCGCGTAGAGTGGCACGACAGACTGACAGATGGTGGTGGCAGCTGTGGTTGAGGCAGGGCTAGTGCATAAACTAAGGTTATCTTGCACCGTTTGCACAAAACTAATTTGGGTTAGAAGAGTGCGACAGATGCGGCTGAACAACTAAACTCAAAACTCTAATGGGAGACGGGTCTGCCTCCGCCGATTGAGAACGAATAGAATATGGCGGCTAGGGTTCAACGAGACGGAACCTAAAGCTCTGATACCATATTAACTTTAATAAAATATATGCAATTCTTGTGTATTTCTTCAATAAAATAGTCGTCATTACATGGATATTTATACCCAAATAAGGATATCAAGAAAAGAAAAATATAACCTAATAATTATAAGATTACCAAACAATATAAAATAAAATAAAATCTCTGAAAATATTTTATTCGGTGACAAGGGTTGCGTGACGACCCACTGTCTCCACAACTCCGACGAAAATTACCAAGGTATTTTGATTTTTGTTTGTGTGGTTTAACTCTTTGTTTGGTTTTTGGTTGAAATTTTTGAACCCTATTTGATGAATTTATCTTTAGAAGATTTTTGGATCTTCTTACAGACTTGGGGGTTTTTTATTTATTTATTTATTTTTGTTTATTCAGGGTTGTGATTGACAATAGGGCTTGCTCTACGGCCATTCTTGTGAAGGTAAGAACAAAAAAGCTTTGTTAAAATGGTCTATGTACTTTTGAAATTGTGTTTGATTCAATTTTGTGAATGTAATTCAGCATCTGCAATTTTGCTTATTTCCATTTTAGTATCTCTCGAGGAATACCTAGCAACTGCAGTAGATAGTGCCAAGAAAGCTGGAGAGGTTTTCTTTCATTTGCTTCATTTAATCTCCTAATGATTTCTTCAATTTCATTTGATTTTGTGATGATCCTCAGATAATTCGTAAGGGATTCTATGTGACAAAGGATATTGAGCACAAAGGCTAGGTAATAAATCCATTGCCCTCACTCCTTTTTTCTTTTTTGGTTAAAAGTTGAACTATACTCACGTTGGCATGATTAATTTACATTTGTTGAATTGTGTTCAATATTCTCAATAGATTTTAACACCATTTCCTAATATAAAGTTACATTTCTGGTAAGTTTGGTCCAATTCTCTTCTCTATATGCACCTTGATGTTCTATCATATTATGGATTATCTTTGGATCAAATGCTTGTCTTATAAGTAGTTTGGAGTTGAGATAGCTTTACAATGACGATGGACAAAACCATGTTCTAATACTATAGATTATACAAACATTTTCTTAACCCTGTAAAAAGGCATTTGCTAAGTGTCTTCTCCTTGGAAATTTATAACTCTTTAGTTTCCATCCCTGAAATCCTTAATTTTATCCATTCTAAATGTTGATCTTTAGTTCTACGTGTAGTAACGATTTTTTTTTTGTTCATATATATTAGTAGCATATGCATACTTTTATCAATAACAATTATCTTTCATGCCAATATTAATGTTGGATGTATATCATAGACTTGCCAATCTTAGACTTTTGATGAAATAAAATTCGATCACAATGGATGAACAGGTAGGAATCAAACGTGACAAGTTGACAATAGATGATGCTACCACAGATAAAATTAACCGTTTACTTTTGAAGGTATAACGAGTACTTAATTCAATTCCTTACAACATTCTGTGATTTCCACATATATGTCAATGTCTTTTTTTCTTGTAGGTGAGATCAGTTCGGATGAGTGGTTGTTGTGCACTGAACCTCTGTGGAGTAGCATATGGAAGGATCGATATATTTTTTGAAACCGGTTTTGGAGGCCCATGGTATGATATATAAATTATCTGTCTATTGCTCTCTAAGACATCACATTTACATCATTTCACTAATTATTCAGGGATGTTGTTGGTGGTGCCGTGATTGTTATCGAAGCTGGTGGAATCGTGTTTGATCCATAAGTAGCAAGAACTTGATTCCCGGTCTTGTTTATTCATTTAATGAGCAAACAATTTTCTAACTGAAATACAAAAATTACGAAGAAAAAATAGCTTTTATCGATCGGTTGATGCTCTGTTAACAGAATTGTTTTTGTGGCTTGTCTTATTAAGGCTAAATGAGACAAATAAAGCTAGTAAACTAGAAAATTGGTTTTGATGGATATTATATTGATACTTGAAATTAATGCCCTCATGGAATTTTAGCTTAAATGATCACATTTTCTTTTTGCATTTCATTTTGGTATTTTCTTCCTTGTCCTCTTTTTTGTTTTTCGTTACGGTTCTCGTGGTACTTCGGCATGGGAGAAAACGATTTTGCAGCATAAATGAGTGAGAGCTAGATTAGAACCTCAGCAGTGTAATGATTGTTGTTTGTACTTTTTCTTTTGTTTAGTACTTGGTGCCTTTGTAGTTTAGTGTGAAAAGGTTCTGTCTTTGCTAAAAACTGATGGGCCTATGGTAAAAACTGGTGGGCCTATTCTACCTGAACGCACCAAATAGTGGTTATAGCTTATAAGTTGACTATTGAAATATGAGAAGATGGGTTGGAAATGATTAACCTATCTTTTGCACAAGTTTTTCCTTGTATAAAACCATATTATTTGCTCCTACCCAACTGTTAAAGCATTTTTGTTTCTCTGTTACAAGTATTCATCTACACTAATGATTGGAAATGCCTATTGTAGATTGGATATTGCATCTTCATTTTCTCATTTTCTTGTTTCTAATGGCCATCGGTTTTAATATTACGTTTCATTGGTATATAGTTTGACACACGGAGATCATACTCACAGCTGGAGTTGAACAAGGTGCAAATTGAGTTAGCTAATTTTTTTGGTTCGTGCATGTGATGGTATTTTATGTTGCTTTCATTACACATTTTTGTCATTTTAACAGTAAATTTTGTTCATATTTTGGAACTAATATGATGAGTGTGGTTCTACAGTTCGAAGTAGTACAATATATTGTTTGTTTTTGTCCATAGTGGAAAATTTAGACTTATGGTTGGGTAGGAAGATTAGCTTTATGATCATTTTGGCTACAACTATGTATTTGTTGACTTTCACATTGTGGTTGACTTATTTATTTTGTAAATCTTAAAGTTTGGGTTGTAAGCAATAGTTCAAAATTTTGGAATTTGTATTATATTGCATATTTATGTGATTGTTGGACCACAACACAGGTACCACAGGACCAATATAGGGAACAAAAATATAATCAAATTGCAGGAAAATACACAAATTGAAATTAAAAAAAAAATGTCAATATTCTTGATGGTTTTATATTGTCATAAATAAGTGCATTCTTGACGCTTTTTAAATGTCAAAAATGTCAAAATTCTTGACGATTTTAAAATGTCATAAAAACAAATTCTTGACGGTTTTTACATGTCAAGAAAGATTGAAACATCACATTCTTGACGATTTTTAGCTGTAAAAAATATCAACTTTCTTGACGTTTTTTTACTGTAGTAAATATTGACATTCTTGATGATTTTTAATTGTTAAGAATTATTTTTCTTGACGGTTTTAAACTGTCGTTAACTTCAACATTCTTGAAGGTGACTTCCTCGATGGTTTTAAAACCGTCAAGAAAAGGCTTTTTTGTAGTAGTGTATGTAGTTGACATATAGGTGGATTACATAGAGGTGGATCATATTCAAGAAATAACATAAAGGTTTATATTATATGGATAAGATTGGGTGTCTTATCCTAGTGACACTATGGATAAGACCAACTTTGTAATAGTTACAAATGGTTTGATCCAAACCATTCATGTGGAGACATGTAAGTTGGGGTATCCTATACAAAGAATTTATATAAGTCCAAACCGCAAAATATCTAATCAATCTTTGTAAATTCTATAAAATTGATGAGACTAAATATTTAATAGGATGATCATGTACTGTGAATTGATCTTAATCCCAAGTGTTTTATGAACTCTTGTATGTGAGGTTAGTCCTTTGATTTGCATGGGTTTATGACCTCTTGTATGTGATGTTAGTCCTTTGATTTGCATGGGTGAGTGTGACCTAAGTTATCAACTCAATAAGTCTATCATTTCGAACATAACCTCACAAGATGAAAAATACTCTTTTTCCCATGGGGTTAGTAGATGAGTAGTTCCTTAAAGTTTGAACAAGTGTTCAAATTTCAAATAAAAATATTAATTGTATTGGACCAATAAAATGAATGGGTTATTATAAAGTTTATTTGAATGACATTAAAATAAAAACTTTATAATATAGTGGATTAATTTTATTTAAACATGATTAAAATAATTAATGATTTGTTTGTATGTGATTTATATAAATAAATAAATTATTTAATTTGAATAAAGTTTTGAATTAAATAAATAATGGAAGAATTAATTTATTTAAATGAGATAAAATAAATAATTATTTGGATGAAATTCATATAATTAAGTTATTGAATAATTGGAGAGAGAATTAATTAATTAAGTTAAATTCAATTCAAATAAGTAGTTGTCTAATTTGAATGAGATACAAATAAAAAGATTTTGTAGGAGATAATAAAATAATTTATTTAAAAATTCCTACAAAGGGTAATTCTATTTATAGAGATTTTAAAATTTCTACAAATAGGGCTTTTGAGGGAAAATTGTCCAAAACGATGCACTTAAGGTTTCACATTTAAAAAATAGCACACTTTTTGAAAAGTCGTCAGAGTGCTTCTTCTTGGATCGTTTCAGCCGAGATTACCACTGAGATCGTCACTGAGATTTCAATATAATCGTTTAAAATTCAAAATAGAGACTACTCTGCAATTACCAAAATACCCTTGTTTTAAAATACCAAAATACTCTGCAATTCAAAATAGAGATTACTCTGCAATTACCAAAATACCATACTTCTTGGATCATTTCAGCCGAGATTACCACTGAGATCGTCACCGGGATTTCAATATAATCGTTTGAAATTCAAAATAGAGACTACTCTGCAATTACCACAATACCTTTGTTTTAAAAACCCTTCATCTTCACATTCGGTAATCTAGGTGCTCATTCCGACTGAGTCATCAATTTCTTTGCTCTCAAAATCACTAAAATTCTCATTCTCGTCTGCTCAAACTTATTTAGTGCATCATCGGGCTTCAATTTGTAGAGGTATTCCACTTTTAACGAATTTTGTTCTTTGGTATGTGTTTTAACTTTTGTTTAGTTAGGGTTTGTTGCAGAATTTTATACTGTTGGGCCATACTGTTGGATGTTTTGCATATTTTGTGTTGTTATTTCATTTAGGTTGGTTTCATTTGATGAATCTCAGTAATTTCATTTTGTTGGACACATTAAAAACATGCATCTCAATTGAGATTTGGATGAAATTGTCCCGAGATCTATTGAATGAGTCTTGAGATTTTGAAGGTTTGTGTTTTTTATGTATTGTGTAAGATCTCATAGTATATTTTGCCTGAGATTAGCCCGAGTACCTTCACAGAATGCATAAAAAATTTAATCTTGTGGCACTCCAGTGTAAATGTCCCGAGTTCTTCATAATTTTGTATCGATCTCGATCGAGTTTGATAGGCATGAGTTTTTAGATATATTAGTTATAATTATGTCTTGTTTTATGTGTTTTATGTTTGACAAAGGCCTCAGGTTACCAAAATCCACACTTTAGATTTTTTTTTCAAGCCAATTTGACATGTTGTTCTCATTTAGCCAAGACTGTCACAAAAAAAAAATTAACTCCTAGGCAGCTTTGTTTAAGGAAACTGCATTTGGTCCCTTTTTTAACGTTAAGTTAGTGTTCAATGTATTGGGTTTTAAGTCCTAAAACTCTTAGATAGTAAATATAATTCGTTGATCATTATTAATAAAGAGTTATTATATTAATTTCAATAAATAGTTATTGATTATTTTTGTCTAATTAACTCAAATCCAATAAACAAGAATCTTAAGTTGTTTTATGAGTCTTGAACTGTATGTGGAGACATACATGGATCAATGTTCGAGATACAAATTAAAGGGTCTATAGTATAGGGATAAGGTTTGGTACCTTAACCTAGTAACACTATGGATACAACCCACTTTGTATTTGATACAAACACAATGATCCAACGTGTTCGTGTAGGTGACTCGCGTGTGAGGGTTTCCTATGCAATGAGTTTGCATAAGATTGGACCACGAAATAGTAACCACTAGATGTAACCCCGTTAACTAGTTATGTTTCTATTTCAAATAGAATGACCTAGGCAACTTAGTCTTAATCCTAAGTGTATTATGAACTCCTGTTCACGAGGGATTTTCCTTTGATTTGTATGGGTGAGAGTGGCCAGATTGTCGACTCAATAAGCCTACCATTTTGGGGACAAGACGGAATGTGGAGCTAGAAACATAATTATACAAGATGAAATTCACTCCTTCCCGACTTTAGGGTAAGTAGTTGAGTGTTCCCTTAAATGGTGTATCCGAGACTTGAATAAAGGGTCTACCCTCTCTAAGATACGAGAGAGATTTATGCTTATTGTTTAGATTATAAGCAAGTTGTACACTACAGGAGCACAAGTATTTTATGGACTAAGAAGTAACCTAGGGGTAAAACGATAAAATTTATTAGAAAAGCATGCTTAACCTTTCAATTTTATTGTAATTTGTTTTTTTGTTTTACCAATGTACTAGTATTTTGAATTTTCTCAAATTAAATTTGAGAATGGTCTTGCAAGTCTTCCGCTGCAAAGGATTCTTATCCCTTCAATTGGTATTAGAGTCATCTCAATTTTTAATTAGGAATTTTAAAATCTGCATTGGTTTATGGTGGGTAGTGCATTATGAATGTTAAGTTGTAATTGAATGTTATTTACTGTAAATTTTGGCCATAAATTTACATTTTTTATATGATCAAATGTAAAGGCCCTCGCATTTTTGGGCATTTTCTTTCGCAAATCTTGTAAATAAACAAATTTGAATGCATGATATTTTTTCTGAAAAAAATGGTACCAAATTTGCTCAAAACAGCTTACCAGAGACCAAATTACTCTAAATTTTCAATACTGTACAGACGGAAAAAAAACAACAGCGGCTGTGCAAGGTTGAAAGGCTAGCGTCAACATGACTCAGCGAAACTAAATAGGACAAATAGGATTTAAGGTTATAAGAAAACTCCATTGGTGAAGTTTTGTCTAAGGATGTGGGTATTTAAGTTGACGGTTTACGGAACACCTCCTATTTGGGAATTGACCTGAAATCGGTGTTGAATTAACCATATTTCTATTAGTATAACAAGTCACTAGGTAAATTAAATGGTTTAATACACCTAGAAACTTTAGAGTAAAGTTTTATTATAAGAGTTATAATAGGAATAGACTTAGTTAGATTCATTTAGTTGGAATTTAGCTAAGTACAACAAATCCTAAAATATTAGAGCATTTTAGTGGGAGAAAATGGTATATAGAATATATCATTTTTTACTCTCATGTCCCTAAGAGTTCACACGTGAGATCCATACTTGGCATCGCGTCGCCCTGGGCACAACCTCCCTTCGGAAAGTGTTTGTAATGGGTCAATAACAAGGTGAATGGAGAAAATGTTCATAGTAAGTGGGAGAAGGACGCATGTCAATGCATCCTACGGTCTCCTCCATTAGGTTGCACCTTAAGAGTTTTATGATCTACATGCGTGTCATCCTAGGGCAACCATCCCTTCGGAGGGCCTAATCATAGAAGTTGGAACACCGCAAACTCTAGAAATGGATAGGGTTTCTTAGGTTAATTTTCAACAGTTGTCTTTCCTAATGGTAGCCTATGGAAGTGTACCTCTGCAATCTAAAAATGGTAGGGTCACACTTACAAAATTAATTAAATTTGTTAATGAATCCTTGATCGAACAATGATAACTAAGAACTATAGGAATAAAAGTTATTCTTGTATTAGTAACTAGTTGAGATTGTCTCAATTCAGGTGAGGATTAGTTGATCATCCTTCGGTGATTGTTGCTCTAAACTTCTGAAGTATCGCTGCAAAAATTAAATCATTTGTTTGATTAGGGTTCTGTGATATATGTTTTTGTTGAATTGATTGGATTATTTTATGTTAATGGGTTAAAACAAAGATAACTAATACGGTCCATTGTTTATTAATTTTTCAGCATGTCTTCCTCTATAATTCAACTGCTAAAGAATGAAAAGTTAACTGGAGAAAACTATGCGACGTGAAAATCCAACTCAATCTAGTCGAGGTGGAGAGTACATAGATTTGAGATTTGAAGACTATATGATAGAACATAGAATCCAATCTCAACTCTCAGCACCTGATACACCTTAACAAAATGGTATATCAGAAAGGAGAAATAGAATCCTGCTGGACATGGTTCCGTCTATGATGAGTTATGCTCAATTGTCTAGCTCATTTTAGGGGTATGCAGTAGAGACTGTAGTACATATCTTAAACAAAGTTCCTCCGAAAAATATTTCTGAAACACCTTTCGAGTTATGGAGAGGACGCAAACTTAGTTTAAGTCACTTCAGAATTTGGGGTTGTCCAGTACATGTGTTAGTGACAAATCCTCAGAAGTAGGAACCAAGTTCAAGGTTATGCCAATTTGTAGTTACCCCAAAGAAATGACAAGTGGTCTATTCTTCGATCCATAAGAAAACAGAGTATTTGTATCGACAAATGTCACCTTCTTAGAAGAAGACCACATGAGAGATCATAAACCACGTAGCAAATTTGTATTAAATGAAGCTACTGATGAATCAACAAGAGTTGTTGATGAAACTAACACATCAGGTCAGTCTCATTCTCAATCGTTAAGAATGCCTCAACGTAGTGGGAGGATAGTATCACAACCTAATTGTTACTTGGATTTAATTGAAACTCAGGTTGTTGTACCAGATGATGACATCGAGGATCCATTGTCCTTTAAACAGGCAATGAATGATCTAGACAAAGACCAATGGGTCAAAACCATGGACCTTGAAATGGAGTCTATGTACTTCAATTCAGTGTGGAAGTTTGTAGATCTACCTAAAGGGGTGAAACCCATAGGGTACAAATGGATCTATAAGAGAAAGAATGTAACGCCCCGAATTTTCAACCTTAACCCGAGGTTGTTACTTAAACAAAAAGTCAAATTCTTTACAAATTAAAGCGGAAGCGTTTGTCAACAACAACAACAGCACAACAGAAGCCTTTGTCAGAGCAAATCGCCACACAGGCTTGCTATCTGACTCATCGTTCTATCACCGAGTACAAAATCATTAGGTAAAGTTAACAGAAACCATATCCAATAATGTCCACAATTAAAATGTAAAGCAGTTACATCCATAACCCTATTCCACATGGTACAGTTAACATGCTTTTCAAATTTCAATAGTATTAAAGGACATGCATAAACACCACACAACTAATCATACAAATACCCAATCATCATACCACAATACAATCAAAGAATCCAAACGCCGCATAACCAACATCCATGATGACAATGTTATGATTAAGGTGCCCCATAACATCCCTAAAACATAACCACATACAGATCAACAATAGCAGAGAGATTTCACAAAACAAGCGATCCAATCCATCTTACACACTTTATACACCTAAGGCATGAATTTGGTAGAGTATCTCTTACTCATCCAATTTTAATTAATAATTCTCCATAAAAATTATTAATTAAAATATCTTAAACCTGTTACATAATCAGTTAATACATTTATCACATATTCTAGAAACCTAGATGTCGCATAAATAATCATACTGTCACATAAATATCCTTGTCGAGAAACCAGTAGTAAGTCCCTTACCTCAAAGTGTCGTCAATACTTTTGCTTGAGTTTCTCTCTCAAATTGATCCTATACATAAAATATTTAATTAATAATTTTCCATAAAATTATGAATTAATTTTAACTTTAATCCTTCGATAAAAGACTTTAAACTTACCAATTGGTTGTCGAAAACTCCAATTCAATTTGTAGGGAAAATTCTACTAATTAATTTCTCAATGAAGCTTCAAGTCAAATCTATACATAACAATTTAATTAACAATTTTTCCATAAAAATTATTAATCAAATTTACCCTTCAAAAAGTTCTTTAATTTTACAAATTCGTTGTCGACGCTCCAATTAATTCGTAGGCGAAACCCTACAAATTAATTCTAGCCATAGCTCCAAAAGAACCTTCAATTAACCAAGAATAATTTCCAAATTAATTCTTAATTAACTTTATTAGGTATCCAAAAAATCCAAAATAAATACTCAATACTTACCCTTATAATTAACGGTGACGACCGTGAGCGACAACGAAAAAATCAAATCCGGGGGATTAAATGGCATCGACGAACGAAGAAGCGTAACTATTGAGCGAAGCAAATGCCGGAAACCGACGAAAAAGAAAAGAAAAAAAATAAACAAAGAGGGCGGCGGTGAATGGAGAAGAAGAGGAAGAAGAAAATTGAAACCTTTTTTATTAAAACTTTCACGCTTTTCAAGATACCCTAAATTAATAAATAATAATATTATTATTTATTAATAAATAATAATAATCTTTTATTATTATTATTATTATTATTATTATTATTATTTTCCAAATTAAATAAATCTTTTTCTTTTCCTATTCCAAATCAATCAAATCTTCCTCTCTCCTCTCTCAATTATTTTTTAACTAGAATTAATTAAATATATATACTCATATATATATATTTAACTCCTTAACCAAAATAATTAACATCCCAAACAAATTAGATCTCAAAATAAATCCAACTCATTATTTTAAGATAATCCAACTAAAATTATCTCAAATTTTTGGGATGTTACAAAGAAAGACTTAGTTGGAAAGGTACAGACCTTCAAAGCTAGACTTATAGCAAAAGGTTATACCCAAAGGGAAGGGGTTGACTATGAGGAACTTTTTTCCATATTGCTATGTTAAAGTCTATATAAGGATTCTCTTGTCCAGAGCCACATTTTATGAATATCAACTATAACAAATGGAATGTCAAGACTGCTTTTTTTATTGACAATCTTGATGAGAGTATCTTTATGTCTCAGCTTGAGGGGTTCATAACTCAACGTCAGGAGCAAAACGTTTGCAAGCTAACTCGATCTATTTATTGGTTGAAGCAAACATCCAGATCTTGAAACATTAGATTTGATACGATCAAATCTTGTGGTTTTACCAAAACGTTAATTAGCCTTGTGTATACAAGAAAATCAACAAAGGTAAAGTAGCTTTCTTAGTACTTTATATGGACAATATCTTTCCCATTGGGAATGATGTAGGATACCTAACTGACGTTAAAACCTGGCTAGCAATCCAATTTCAAATGAAAGATTTGGGAGAGGTGCAATTGTTCTTAGGATCCAAATCATTAGGGATCGTAAGAACAAAACTCTAGCACTGTCTCAAGCAACTTATATCGACGAAATTTTGATTCGATATTCGATGAAGAACTCTAAAAAAGATTTATTATCTTTCAGGCACGAGGTTCACTTATCTAAGCAACAATGTCCTAAAACACCTCAAGAAGTTGAGGATATAAGACGTATTCCCTATGTCTCAGTTGTGGGCAGCTTAATGTATGTTATGCTCTACACTAGGCCAAACATTTGTTATGCTGTAGGAATAGTCAGTAGGTACCAGTCCAATCCAGGATTAGACCATTGGACAACGGTTAAAATTATCCTCAAGTATCTAAAGAGAACGAGGGACTAGATAGTTTAAAACCAGCCTTGAAATGAATGAATTTGAAAGAACGAAGAAGTAAGAAAATGAGACGACTCTTTCTTTCACTATAGCATAAAAGGATCTTCCCCTCCACACCAATCACGAGTTTTTCTCCATTCCTCTCGTATATCGTCGTAACGCCCTTAATGCTAGGTTTTGAAAAAGACTTTTCATGTCATTCCCATTTAGGTCTGATTCGAATCCCTCCGTTGTTTCCTTTTCCTCCCGCACCTTTTTTTTCGAAATGAGAGAGAATATGGTACCCTCGAATTGTATATGCTTGGGTATGGTGCTAAGGATTTTATCCTTATAGGATACACTGACTCTGATTTTCAAACAGACAAAGATTCTAGAAAATCCACATCAGGATCAGTGTTTACCCTTAATGGAGGAGCTGTAGTGTGGCGTAGCATCAAGCAGACTCCACCATGGAGGCTGAATACGTCGCTGCTTGTGACGAAGCAAAATAAGTAGTTTGGCTCAGGAAGTTTCTGTACGATTTAGAAGTTGTTCCAAACATGAAATTGTTCATCACTCTATACTGTGATAACAGTGGAGCAGTAGCCGATTGTAAAGAGCCTCGCAGCCACAAAGGAGAAAAACACATAGAGAGGAAGTATCATCTGATACGGGAGATTGTGCAACGAGGGGATGTGATAGCCACCAAGATCGATTCTGAGTACAACATTGCTGATCCATTTACGAAGACTCTCATGGCTAAAGTGTTCGAGGGTCATCTAGAGAGTTTAGGTCAACAAGATATGTACATTAGGTAATCTAGGACAAGTTGGAGATCTGTAATGAGTATGATGCCTTAATTTATTGTATTTGTATATATACGTTTTATGTAATATACTTGTACATTTTATCATTTTCAATATCTGTTGATTACTTTATTATGTACATCTCATAGACTACCATACTAGATTAGATTTTTAGTCCAAATGAGAGTTTGTTGGGTTTCATGTCCTTAAACTCGTAGATAGTAAATGTAATTTGTTGACCGTTATTAATAAAGAGCTATTATTTCAATTTCAATAAATAGTAATTGATTATTTTTGTCTAATTAACCCAAATCCAATAACCTAACATCCTAAGTTGTTTTATGAGTCTTCAACTGTATGTGAAGACATACAGTATGTGAAGACATATAGAGATCAATGTTCGAGATACAGCTTAAAGGGTCCAAAGTATAGGGATAAGTTTGGGTACCTTATTCTGGTAACACTATGAATACGACTCACTTTGTATCTGATACAAACACAATGATCCACCGTGTTCGTGTAGGTGACACGTGTGTGAGGGTATCCTATGCAACAAGTTTGCATAAGACTGGACCACGAAATAGTAACCACTAGATGTAACCCCGTTGACTAGTTATGTTTATATTTCAAATAGGATGATCTAGGCAACTTAGTCTTAATCCTACGTGTATTATGAACTCCTATTCACGAGGGATTGTTCTTTGATTTGTATGGGTGAGAGTGGCCAGATTGTTGACTCAATCAGCCTACCATTTTGAGAACAGGACCGAGTGTGGAGCGGGAAACATAATCAGACAAGATGAAATTCTCTCCTTCCCGACTTTAAGGTAAGTAGATGAGTGTTGCCTTAATTGTTGTCTCTGGACTTGAACAAAGCGCCCTACCCTCTCTACAGCACGAGAGAGGATTCTGCTTATTGTTTGGACCATAAGCAGGTTGTTCATTAGAGGAGCACTAGTATTTAAGGACTAAAAGTAACCCAGAGGTAAAACAGTAATTTGACCAAGCTGGGGTTACGAACACTTGTGAAGGACTAACTTGTTGTTATTGGTATACATCCGTGGACACTGAAATATATCTATAGTGAGTACAGTTCAGCTGCCAGTTTTTAGTGGAGTGTACACACAATTAATGAATATTGATTAATGTCGTCAATTTGTTTAGCCTATTAATATCATATTATTGTAGCTTCTGATCTGTAGGTCAATGAGGTCCTCTTCCTAGCTTGTAAAGTGTAACGAGGTTAATATATCTTGGATATAATTTGAAATGTTCATACTAACTTAAGGAATTAATATAATGTATGGTGATACATTATAATATAAAATTTATGTTTTAATTGAACTTTATAATAAAAATTTTATTTTGGATGTGACTCAAAATTATTTAATGAGAGAATAAAATATTTGAATGAGTTCAAATATTGATTTAATGTGAATTAAATTCATATTAAAACTATAGATTAAACTTAATGCGTATATGATACATATTAAAACTATAGGTTATGAGGGGATTTAATATTTGAATGTGATTCAAATATGGATTAAATTAAATATAAGATATTTAATTTAGAAATTAATTAATTGAAGAATTAATTAATATTCTAGTTTAATTTGATTTAATGAAGTTAATTAAATTAAAACTATATGTTATGTGAGAGATATTCATTTAAATATGATTTAAATTAAATATTGATTAAATATGATTTAATTAATTTTTAATTTAATTCATTAATTAATTATTTTAATATTAATTTAAATTTAAATTAAATAACTCCCTTACGGGAGTTATTTTTGGAAAATGTGGAATGCTCCCACGTTTTTCCAATTTCTCTCTAACCTCTATGAAGAAGGGGAAGTAGAACGGTTCTGCGAATGATCAAGAAAAGAACACTTGCAGAAGGTCTACGGACGAAGTTTTTTTTTTCTTAACTCACTCTCTCTCAATTTGTCTCCAAAAGATTACCAAAAATAAATCTCAATTGGTTCCCATAAGCCAAACCTCTATTACTCAGAGAATATGAGAGGTTCCAACTGGTGGTGGCTACAACTTTGGAGTTTTGTAGAATTCAGAGTCAACAACAAAGGTTAGTTTCTTTTCTCTAATTTATTAGAAAAGCATGCTTAAGCTTTCAATTTTATAGTAATTTATTTTTCTATTTTGCTAATGTAATAGTATTTTAAATTTTTCCGAGTTAAATTTGAGAATGATCCTGTAAGTCTTCCACTATGAATGGCTCTTATCCCTTCACAATGGACCTTTGTGCCATTACATTCTGTTGAGAGAGGTCGAGGATGACCGAGATGATATTATTAGTTTTGAATTACTAGGTGATATGGTCTCATTTGGGCTAGAAGAGGTTGACACCATTACGGGTTTAAGGTATAGGCCGAGACGCGCTTTGGAGTTCGAATAGAATAAAGCTATTACGCTTAGATGGTTATATTTGGGGATAAGACAAACATGAATGGGTTCGAGCTAGATACAAATTATCCAAATCTTCAGTTTGAGAGTGACGAGATGCGGTGAAGATATCAGCATTCTATTTCATTGAGTTGGCGATGATGGGGAGGAAAAGGAGGCAACACATAGACTGGATCATGTTGGGCCTCATAGAAGATTTGGAGGACTTCATCAGCTACGACTGTGATAACTTAATTTTCGTTAAGACACTAAAGAGCTTGAAAGGTGCACTAAATGGGAAAGTTGCAATGTATAAGAAGAAGCCTATGAATAATGAGTCACCTCAGTCCTATAGCTTATACAAATTTTCATTCGCTTTTCAGGTTCCTAATTTTATTATGTAACTGTTGTTGAATGGATAATAGCCCTTGCATAGTGGAAAGATTTTACGGAACCATTGTCAAATTTAATTTGGAATAAAAAATACCATTACATAGGCAAAGTAAAATACATAATATCATGGTTAAGCATGCTTTCAGAAATATAAAATAGGTTTTCAGAGAAAAAAAAACCTTACTTTTGTTGTCGTCTTTGAATTACACAATACATGAAATTTGAGGCCACTACCACTTTGAACATTTTCTATCCTCTAAGCAATAGAAGGTTTTGGCTTCTGGGAACAAAAATTTGATTGGGAATTCTAGAGAAAAATTGCAAAGAGTAAATTTATTTGGAGAGAATTTTCTCTTTCTACAATTTTCAGACATTATGCAAAAACTGATCAACGATCTTGTTTAGCTTTCAAAGTTAGAGATATTTTGGGATAATGTTGGAGCATCCCACATTTTCCAATAATAATTCATTTATTAGGGAGTTATTAATTAATTAAATTAAATTAAAATTAAAATACTTAATTAATTAACAAATAAATAAATAAATTAAATCGTATCTAATTAATAATATTTCATTTAAATCATATTTTAATAAATATCTCTCAAATAACCTATAGTTTAAATTTAATTAATTTAATTGAATCAAATTTAATTAAATATAATTGAATAAACTATCAATTCATTCTCCAATTAATTAATTACTAAATTAAATAATTTAATCCAGAATTGAATCATATTCACATTAAAAATTCAATCGTAATCTATAGTTTTAATGTGTATCATAGACGCATAAAATCTTAATGTAAAGTTTTAATATGAATCTAATTCAAATTAAATTAATATTTGAACTTATTCAAATATTTTATTCTCTCATAAATTAATTTTGAATCACATCCAAAATAAAATT
>JBBPDJ010001954.1:0-43059 GCA_037974625.1 Cucumis cinereus | reverse complement strand
TATATTATTATTATTATTTTATTTAATGCACATTGGGAAACGTGCACTTCATCTCCTTCCCCAATCTTCCTCCTCTTACAAAAGAAAAAAAAACCCTAATTTCAAAACCCTAGGTTTGCAACGCCCGCTGTCGCCGCCCTCCTTCCATTCGTCGTCGCACCTCGTCGTCACCCCAGCTACACAGCACGCCGAGCTCCAGCCGCTGCCTCACGCGTCCACGCCCGTTCCCAGCCACGCCGCCAGCCTAGGTCTTCTCCGTCGTGGCCAAGCCGCCGCGTGCCGCTAGATCTGGAAAGTCGAACGACCCTCCATCGCGCCGCGCTCGAGATCAGACGCCAACGCAGCCTCTCGAGTCTGCGTCGCTTTTCATTCCCCCAGTCGCCAGCTGTTCCGCCCCAGATCTGACCGCAAGCCGTGCCAATCTCCACACCCGAGCCGACGCAGTCGCCATCGCAAGTCGCGCCTCGTCCGCACGCCAGATCCGCTCGCACCGTCCGCCCAGCCCCATCCGTGACGCACTGGCCCTTTCCAATCTCACCTCGCGCGTCCGCGCTACCGCTCGAAGCCAGCCGCTCGTGAGTCAATCTTCACCCTTACGTGTCAGATCTGCTTTCTCTGAGCCAGATCTGCTTTCCACGAGCCAAGCCAAGCCGAGCCGAGCCGAGCCTCTTAGGGATCTTTTGTCACTTTCTGTCTCCGCTGCCACTGCACGTTGTTGGTTTGTTGGTGAGTTTGGGTTTGGTTACTGAAGGGTTCGAATCATTTTTTCTCTTGGAGAAGGTTTATTAATTGGTGTTCGTATGTTTAAGGTCGATTGGAGGCTATTTCGAGTAAGGAAAACTCTGAAACTTGAGATAAGAAATACTTCTACTGAATCCATGCCTTTGGCGAATAAGGGTGGAAGATGGTTATTTTTGTCCGTACTATGGTATTAGCTTCGGGTTTTTGTATATTTGTTGTTTGGATTATGCATGACCTGTTGTGAGTTGATAAGTGTTATTTGATGTATGAGGATTATAATGTTGTGATCACTTTGTGTATCTGAGTTGATTGTTGGATATGGTGTCTGTGAACTTTACCTAATGACTTGTACTTGGTGGTGGGAACGGTGCGGCAAGCCTATGTGGCGTTTTGTCGCGAGGGTCGGTTAACAAGGCTGTGTGGCGTATTGTTCCGACAGGGTCAGTTAGCAAGCCTGTGTGACGTATTGCTCTGACCGGACAAGCATGTGTGGCGTATTGTCCTGACAGGGTCGGTTAGCAAGCCTGTGTGGCGTATTGCTTCGACATGATCGTTCCTACTAAACCAATTGACTTTGTGTCGTATGTACGGGTTATTAGAGAGAGTTAACGGTCACCTAATGGAATTAGTAGTGAGTTCCTTACTGGATATATTTTATACTCATTCCTTTCTATATTTTATTTCAGGCAAAGGTAAGAATGTACCGGCGAGGGGCAAGTGAATCCAGTGACATTTATTTTCTTTATGCTTAAACTTTTGTTGGTTTCTTTTATTTGTAATGACTTTGGTTAGAAAACTATTTTAGGGATCCCGTCTAGGTTCTTTTCTTATCTTTCCTTTAGGATTGATTAAATGTTTGAAACCTTTTATTATTTTATTTGGGTTAAATTAAAGCATTTATTTTGATTTGCCTTCGTCTTTTAAAATGGTTTTATTGATTTTTACTTAAGTAACGACCTTGGGTTAAGGTTGAAAACCTGGGGCGTTACACAGTTTTTGGTAAACATCCTCACCCACAGTTGTTCGTGTCATCGTTGGGATCTTGATGATATACCATGCTCCCATGCTTGTTGTGCCTTATCTTTTCGGAGCCTTGGATTGGAATCATACATACATAATGTTTATCATGTTTCCAATTCAATTTTATTATATAGCAAGGAGACACGACCTATTGGTAATGTGCAACAAATTTTCAGTCTATATAATTCAAATGAGGATCCCATATGTTCTCCTCAAGTCAAACGTCCATCAAGAAGACCAAGCAAAAAGAGGATCCTATCATGCTTAGAGAATAGGAAGACAATACGATGTTCTTGTTGTGGGGCCATGAGTCACAATTCAAGGGCATGTACAAATCTAATACCTAGTTGAGTTTGAGTTTTTATTTGTTTTTTGCACTTTTAATTCCTATTTTTCGTTTGAATATTTCTAGATATTTTGTGAAAACTACTTATGAACTTTGTTAGTTTTAATTATGTTTATTATATATATACTTCATATTCTCTCGCCTTTTATATTTGAATAATAATTACACTGTAATTATCAACTCGTAATGTTTACTGTAATTATCAAGTCGTAATGTTTGTATATTTTTTTCTGTCAATATATTGCTTTCTAAATTTAGTTTTCACATTCAATTTTTGTGTTTTGCTTACTGTAATTACAAATAATAACAATTTCTTGTTCAATCTTTTTTTTATCATGCCCTTTGTGTTTCAGTTGGTACTAGCTAATTTGTTTCTCAGTATTTTTTAATAAATTCAAATTTACTTATTCTCAATATTTAGCATTATCTACATACACACAAAAAGTAGTTCAGTTCCATTAATTCATACGATGGTTGAAAGAAATTAAAATTTAAAAGTCATTGCATTGATTATATTTAAAAAGTCATTTAACCATATATAGGATGTCATTGAAAAATATTAATTAAAGTTTGGTATGCTAATATCACTGAAGAATTAAAGTACCAATCAACATTAATTATAGAGTTGCAACGCTAAACAAAAGAAAAAAAAAAAAGTTCAGAAGTTTTAATTCCAAAACAAATAAGTTCATCCAACATAAACATAAGTTCATCCAACAAATAAGTTCATACATTTTTTATGCCTAACTCAAGTGAAGATCAAATGATGGTGCATTTTCGTCTACACTTTTTTCAATCATGTCAACAATATCCTTTGTGTCAATATAATGCTTTCTAAAATTAGTTTTTTCATTCAATTTCTAAGTTAAATTCAATTAATTCATATAATGGTTAAAATGAATTAAAATTTTAAAAACCATTGCATTAATTACATTTAGGAAAAGGAAAAAAATGTGAATTTTAAATATATATATATATATATATATATATAATATCTTTAAAATTCAGAGTTTAGGGTTTAAGGTTTGGAAAGGAAAAAGAAACAACAACAACAATAATAATAATAAGTTGTTAGTATGGGTACCTTTATTAAAATACCAAAGACCAAATTTAGAGATGTAAATATAAACTAATCCCTCTAATTTAGGGATGAAAAAAAATCATTTCCTATCTACATATCTCACTTCAACTTCACTACCATAAGACGAATAAAATTCATCATCAGTAGAATTTTTCGTCTCCTTCAATTCATCAATCTTCTCCACTACCTCCTTCAATCCCCACCTTTGATCTCCCTCCTCTTCATTGCAATTCATTTTGATCCTTACCAACCACACCAATTTTTTTCGTTCTTCCTTGTCTTCATCATATCTCCATCGAATACCTCCGTCGTCTACTCCTCCCTCACCGCCAACTTCACCCACGCCGCCAAATCTCTATTCCTCGCACTTCCTCCTAGTCAGAAGCTCCAGGATAAGAATTCCGAGGCTCCACATGTCGGTCTTTCTGGAGACTTAGCGGTGTCGGATGTACTCTAGTGACTTGTACGCCGCCATGAATTGATGGTTTTGTTCTTGGCAAACTAGTGAGTTTGGTTGGTAAGTTTTGAGTATATATTTAATATGGGTTTTTAGATAACCATTAAAAAATGAAAATGGACCATTGAAGATGGAAGATCGAAGATGAAGGATTTGAGAAGAAGGGTTTGAGTGTAGAAGATGAAGCATTTTTCGGCCTAGAAGTTGAAGGTAACCTGTGATGTTTCAAAATTATTTGAAGATGAAGGATTTTTGGCGTAGTTATTAAAGTGTAATTATATTTATTGTAATTGTAGAAATTAGCTAGTTGTCTATAGGATTAGGGGTATCATTGACTTTTATTAATTTAATTTAATTTAATTTAATTTAATTTAATTTTTAATTCATTTTGCCATTTTTGCAATGTAAAAGTGAGTTTGCTATTTTTTCAAATAAAAACTACAAAAATGCTATTCTTCTAGTTGACCCGAAAATATAATTCCAAGGCATATTATTCAACCCAAGAGAAAGAATAACAAACCTATTGAGAAGAAGGGTTTTAGAAGGAAAAGAACCACATCTTCCCCATCAGGTATCTTCTCCTTCCTTGCAACATCTTTTCTTCTTTTGTTTTGTTTTTTTTTTCCTACAAATTTTCTTAACACGATGGAGCTAAATTTGTACCGTCTTTCCCATCAAATTTTCTTGATAAGAAAATTTTCTACATCTTCCTCATCCGGTACAAATAATTTGTTCTTGTACAAATAATTTTCTTGATAAGACGTAGGTTCTTGTAGAAAAAAAATAATTTGTTCTTGTGTTAAGTGTTTATAATTCGCTTTGTCTGGTAACCCCTCGATGAAGTTAATTCTTGTTAGATCTAATGCGATGAGAGACGAAAGGTTGAAGATGGGGCCTGGAATTGGGCCTGGAATTGGGCCTGAAATTAAATTACTCTCCAAGTTCAATGTCTACAATCTTCCAAGTTTTCCAATCTCTCATTGGATTTCTGATCCAAAAATCTAAATTAACTATTCAGTTCTTTATGATTTAATGATGCCTGATTAATTAATTAATTGTTTATTATACAATAACCTACGTCTCCCCATTTCCATAATATTTCTGTGTCCAAATACAAAGTTGAAAGGCAACCCAACTTAATGTCCTTACGATTACCCTATCTGTACAATATTATCTTCATTAAAGGCATCTTGTGTTATATAAATAAGTAAGTGATATGGAAAAACGAAAAGGTAAATTAAAAAAAATGAAGAAATTGTGCGAGGTGTGTGGGTGTGTGGTTATAATTGATTAGTGGTTATAATTCTACAACCTAAAATGTTTGTAATTGATTAGTGTTGGTTAGTGTAGGTTAATAGGTAGAATTTCAATGTTTTGTAGAAGACTACTTAATCTTGTGAGTGAGCAAGAGTTGGTTTAAACTTGGTTTAAACATTTTTTTTTTTGTTCAAATTGATGGGTTATTTTGATGTGTTTGTTCATTGTATGTTGAATAATGGTTGTTTTGTTTCATCTGAGTTGGTTGGATGTTGTTCTTTCATTTATATATGACCAATGGATTGTCATTCATTATAATTTAACTAATGATGGGATAAAATATTTTTTTTATCATGCAGATATGAATCACATATATTTAGCTTTCGAACAACAAATTTTTATAATCTTGTTGTTATATTTAGAGATGATAACACAAACAATGAAAACAATTTTTTTATTGGTAGTAATACTATTGTATAAAAGATAAACACCTAACAAAATGAGGGAAAGTTCCTTCTATAGGCAACGAATTAGACAGATAAACTTTTTTCGTCTAATACTTAAGAGTGATTTAGCATGTTTCGAGTCGACACGAATGAATAGGAGATGTTTTACTATATTATTTCATATGCTTACAACAACTGGCAAACTAAGAGGCATGACAAATGTAAAAGTTGAGGAGATGGTTGCAATATTTTTATTTATCCTTGCACATGATGTTAGGAGAAACAATTAGTAGACACTTTAATATAGTTTTGAACTCTGTGTTACGATTACATGAGTTATTAATTAAACATCCCAAGCCTGTTTCTGCCAATTGCTTTGATGAAAAATAGAAGTGGTTTAAGGTAATTATTGTTTATAGTTTTATTCATATTTAAATAATGGCAAGTGGTCTTAATTAATTTAAAGTATTCTTTGTATTTAGAATTGCCTAGGACCATTAGATGGAACCTACATTAAAGTCAATGTGGCTATTTTTGATAGACCTAGGTATCGAACCAAGAAGCATGAAATTGCTATTAATGCCCTGCGAGTTTGCTCCCAAGATATGCAATTTATCTATGTTTTACCTGGATGGGAAGGTTCAGCTTATGACTCAAGAGTTCTACGAGCTACTCTATCTAAAAGGAATGGATTAAAGATTCCAAAAGGTACCATGTATAAATGATTGGTATGCAATTTGGGTTAGACTATTATATACTATTTTGGATTAGAAACACATTTTACATACATTACATTGAGGTACTTTCTTGTCACCGATTTTAAACTTTCAAAATACATCTTTTTTAAATGTCCTCACCTTAATTGCATCCTGATTGGCCATTGGGATCTCTCCACAATTTAGACTAGTTATTAGTTCAAACTCCCTTAAACCAAACTTCAATACTTGTCCCCTGTCAAGAAGTTTATCTGTGTGGCAGATTTAGGTTTACACAGTTTTTGGATTAGATGGAGTAGAAGTTGGGATGGCTGATTTGTAATAAAAAAATCCAGGACATGTCCGAAAATTCCTTCTCTAAACCCGTTTGTCAGTTCTTCATCGAGGTTTTCCTTAACTTTCTCTATTATCATGGTCTTAGTCTTCAAATTGATTTTCAAGGGTTCGTTCCAACATGTAGAACACATCAGATATACACAATCATAATATGTGTATGAAATCAATCGTAAGTTATACTTCTATCATGGTAGTAAGACAATACAACTAAAATTTAACTTATATGATATGTAGTCAGATATATAGTACAAATATATTGTATTTTAGATAGTTTTTTTTGCAAACATAGCTACAAAGTTTAACTGAATCCCGAACACAACTACCAAAGTCACAAAAGGCAAGGACACCATATATATAAAACTAGCATCAAATCGGATAAGAAACTAAACAGTGAAGCAACATGTCATTCCATCTAATACCCCAATTGAATTTACCATCGATGTTGAGAAATTTTGGAAGATTTCTCCCACATAGACCAACATATGGTGATATGTTGTTTGGCTTTGCTTGCAAGGATTTAGGTCTCTTTATATGACTTTTGTGATAGGTATAAGTTGTTCTATGTTAGTCATATTATATTATCCCTTTGCACTATTAGGGTCATTTTCTAATCTTCTGGATTGTTATTTTTAAAGAAAGACCAAGAAACAATGGTAACATTAGTTATTTTGTCACATTGTAGAAAGAAATTAGAAGCATACCTCGTCCTCACTTGTCAGAAATATTGGTTCTTTTTTTGTGGTTTCTTTCCACTAGGGGTGAAAAAACCCGAACCAAACCGGCGAACCGAACCGAACCGGTTTGGTTTGGACCGGTTTATTAACATTATAATATCGACCCGACCCGACTCGACCCGAATAAGATCGAGTCGGGTCGGTTTGGTTTACGGTTTAGGGTTACCCTCTAAGTCACGCTTTCTTCTGCACATTTTTTTTCGCACGCCGTTCGTTGAATCCTTTGTCGAAACGCTCCCATTCGTCTCCCTCTCTCATTCATAGGTATGTTTCGGTTTCCATTTTCAAACACCCATTTTCTCTCTCTGTGTCTCTTTAAGGTGAGAACTACTTGAACAGAACAGAACAATTTTAGGACAAATTTTGAACACTTTTTTTATTGAAAATGAAAAGTTTTTTTTTTTGTTTCTTTTTCATTAGAATTTTTTTTTTAAAAAAAGGTTCAAATTTAGTAGAAAAATAGATAGAAAAACAAGAAAAAGGAATGAATATGAAAACCCTATTTTATTTTTAAATTTAAATAAATAAAAAGCCCAGTAATTTATGAGGAAAAGAAATGGAAAAATAAGAAAAAGGAAAGAAAAATGGTTGAAGATTGCATTAATCAATAGACTTACACTTGAATGTTTCTGGAGTTCTCATCTCCTCGGGCAAATGGCTGCAAGATGAAAAATGTCTTCATTTCAGAAAAAAATGGTTGCAAGGTGTGACCCCTACCTAAAGCAATAATGATTCAGGCTAAGCCCGACCGAGCCCGACCCAACCCGATTTAGGTTTACCCAATTCGGGTCGGGTCGGGTCGGTTAATGTACTCCCTAAACCAACAATTTTTGGGTCGGATCGGTTCTCCAGCCCAATTACACCCCTACTTTCCACCACTTATTTCGATAGCTCTCAATCTTTCACTCACTCTAGCTCTTCCTTCCCCCTTCTTTTTTCATAACCTTAATATTTCTTTAAATAAACGTTAATAAAAATTTAATATTATTATGTCATGGTTGGTATTTTCTAAAAAGTTGGAAAAGATTTGTCCATATAAAATATTCTTAATATTTGTTAATCTATTATAAACAAATTATTAATTTAAAATTGTATTATCTATATATAATATCATAACGTTCATTTACAACAATAATTTTTTTTATTTAAAAGATTTTGAAATAGATTCAAGACTGCATTTTATTGTGAAAAAGAAAGTATTTTGGAGTGTGGATTTCATACTTGTGAAGAAGTTGTGAAGCTTGGGAAAATTACCCAAGTCCTTCGTCAAAGATATGAGAAGAGTTATGGGGGAGATAACGAAGACCTAAAAAACCTTACTACTTGTTCATGTCCCAACCAACAAGAATTAGAGATATCTTTAAGGTTTCTTTTTCCTTAATTTTAAAAATTTAATTCATTTGCATCATATGGGACGACAGAATAGAAGACTATAAACAGTGAAGAAAGAAGAAACACACATCCTACTTTTGCAGCAAGTGCACGTGGATGACAACCTTCAAGTAACATGAGTGGCGGGCGATTGAGGTAGCGACCTATCGGGATGGCGGCAGCATTGTGAGCGGGGAAGAGCGGCTGGTCGTTGCAAGGAGTCTGGCATCTAGTGGCGTAGGTTGGTGAGATGGAGAAGGTTTATGATGGTCTTGAAGAGTAGATGACGAATATGGAAATCAAGAATTTTGGAGGGGGGAGGGGTATAGGGATTGGAGATAGCTTTGAGGGTTTGGGTTGGTGGTTGGAAGATGTGAGCTAAGTTGATGTCTTTGGACAAAAGTGTTTTAATTATAGGGTATTTTGAAGTTTTAGAATAATTGTAATTGGAAAGTGAATGATTTATTAGAAATAGAGACATTTTTTACAATTTCATAGTTGTAACTTTTTTTAAAAAAATTTTGATTTTTCCATATTAATAATAAAAATTTTCTTTTTGCTGGTTGTTTAAAGTGAACCTTAAAATTTGTTGTTTATTAGCCCTTAGAAATATACCCCCAAAATAGCCCAAATTTGTATTATACTGTGTAATTTTCTATCCTAAACACTTAAGGGAGTGTTTGGAGACCCATAATGGAATTGTTTGTAATATAATATAATAAAAAAGTTCATTTTTGGATTTAGTATTTTGGACACAATTTGTAATATAAAACTAATTTTGTTCCTAACACAGTTTTCAACTCAACCCTCTTTCTCATCGTTTTTATACTTCACAGTTTCATTTTGGTTTCATCTTTGGTTACCCGCACCTTCCAACACTTCTTTGATTCCAATTCACCAAATAACTCTTTAATACACGTAAGTATTCTGATATTAACCTTCACCTAAAAATATGTGTCCTAATTACCATCATTAGAAAAAAAATATAGTATAAATGTCTAAACTCCATACCCTAAAACCATACAATGTGATTAATTAATATAAGTCTATTTGTAGCTCCAGTTGCATATTGATGCGTTTCCAGAAGGTAATGAAGTCCAAATCACTCTATCCTGTTGCAGTTTAAACAAAATGTAAATCTACTTGTGAAACAAAGAAACTAATAAAACTATTAGTTGCAAACTTAAGACCCATTACTTCCTTTTCAATATCCGTAAATATTCGGCCCCATCTATGCCGCCCCCCACCCATCTATTACCTACTTTCATGTAACAACCATCTATCCCTTCAGCAGTTAGTTTCCTTTCAACCATAAACTAACCCCGTACCCTGTAGGGTCGTGGACTTGGACCCAATTTAATTATAGTTGCAAAAGCAGGTATCCATGTAATAACATTCATTCAAAGCCATTTAAATGTATTACACAGCCCTGGTCTAGGTAAAAAAAAAAAAAAACGGTTGGAGTTGTGCCTGCGCGCAATGGGAGTAACTGTAAACCAGTTAAGTCGTTTTCTGTCATCATCTTCCATTTTAGTGTTTTTAACGGAATTAGAATACACATTCATGTTTTCTAAGATCCATCTCTCGGATTTTATGGAGTTGAGTCCTAGAAGTTTGAAGTTGAATATCAAGAAAGCCTACAACTATAAGATCTCCCTACAGAAGGAAAATGAAGACTCCAAGTGATAAGAGCTCATTACAAAGGAAGCTCAACAAAGAGGGGCTCTAGACACTCACAGGGAAGCGATGAACCCAGCTAAAGGTTAGATCATGCTGCAGAGTGTTAAACCTCCAATTGTCAACGTGTTTGCTAGAAGGGGCAAGAAAGACATGGGCAAGGAAAAGTAGTTGTTTTAGCAGTCATTATATTCAGATTCTGTATTTTGTGTTTTCCTTCATCCGTTTTGTGGTTATATAGCTAAGGGTGTTTGGAAAATAGTGCACGTTGTTTTGTGAAGTTATTTTGGAGAGATTGTGACCCTCTCGAGCTGATAACAGTTGATAGGTTGTAAATTCTCATCGGAGAAGTATAAGTAAATAAAGGGGATCTAAAACAGAATTCCTCTTATGCCAAAATACTCTACAAAATGACAAACAAGAAACCTGCATTAGAAAGAGCTCCCAGCTTGTTCGTAAAGGGCATGCAAAACAATAACTCATTCATAATCAAGCAACACTTATTGTTATGAGCTAAGCATCTAAACTAGCAACACCCTTTATTATGATAACAAGAAAAAAATATATTGCAATGAAGTAGATAATCCTTCCAGATAAGTCTTGTTAAGCAAGAAGGAAAATAAAAAATTGGAAATTCTAACTATCCACAATAAATAAAACAGAGAGCAGAGGGAGTAGGGATCAGGTAAACTATGAAGAATGCCTACAATTGGGCTGAGGGTCATAAAAAGAAAGTGAAGAATTGTCTACAAGAGAATCCATCTAAAGTTCGTTTGCCAATCGCAATTAGAAACCATTGGTCACATGACGGCAATGAAAATCAAGTGCAGATAAGGACAACAATTGTTAACATTATAAGAAAGGGTGTTTGCCAAAGACGGCCGACAGTAACCACAGAAAACAATATGATGGTGGACATTGGATTGGACTATCATCTAAAACCAACAGGTTCTCAAGCAATCAAGGCATCTTCAATAGAAAATTTCTAGGATGTTGAAAAGAGCAACTAGGTGGGGTAGCTTACCAAGTCTTGAATGTGCCTTCAGCATAAAGAACCAAGATCCATTATAGAGGATGGGCATCATATTTGCTCCCTATAAACATATACTATACCATAAAGCTCTAAGCTCAAAGGAGAAACAACAGTCATTTAGATAACAAAGTCATATCACCAAGTTTCTAAATCCCTATGCCTATGCCTAACACATCTGATTAGACCGTCCTTGCGACAATCTCCACCTAATGGAATGAAAACCCTACCCTCGTCAACACCCTCGCACAACAAGAAGTCCCTCTTAAGTCATAATTTTCTCCAATCAATAACTGAAGTTTGAATCTCAACCAAAACAAATGGGACAAGCATCAACTTTAGAGAAAAGACACTCTTTCAAAGAAGAGAGACATGTTTGGTCGTCTTCCATGATAGGACTCCAGAAACGGCAAATGATTGTACTTAACTTGAAAGGTTTCTCATGGACAATAGTTGAAACATTGTAACCCTTCTAGAAGAGACAAAAAATTGGTAGACTACAACCATCAACACTTTCAAAGTGTTACAACAAGGGTCATACATTACGATTCAAAATAGACTTGCAATTGTGGACAGGCAAAGACCGCCCCTTTTAAGACAGGGGGGGACTCTAGGACCTCTTCTATTATAAGATTCCAAAAGGGTATAAGATTATACTTGAAGGCTTTGTGGAACTTATTATAGTTCCTCATGGACAAGGGTAGAAGAAAGAACTGCACCTCTTCTGACAAAGCCAACAAAGTTAAACTGCTATTGACTGTTGAATGATATTTGTGGGTTACAGAAAGCCTAAAAATAAACTTAGACATAGAGTACAACTGGTATTACTTAGTAATTCATAGGAGTGCATAGAATATTATAGGACTTGCATAAAGCTCCATTAGAAAGACAAGTACATCTTCCACCAAAGGAGCGGGGCAATAGGGAAGAACTCGACATTAAGACATAAACATAGCATTTGGAACGATGTTAATGAACCTAAAAAACAAGAACTGAATACACCACTAGTTGACTAGGGAGTCAGCGAAGCGGACTGTATCTTCCTCAGTCGATACTCTACTTCCCAAGTAAGGCATCACATCAAGCTAGAAACCATGTAAATTCAACACCCATGTGCAAGTCAATCCTTTATCATTACCCCTGATCCAATGCAAATACTAAAAACAATGACAAACAATGCAATCATTTGTAACCAGAAAAACAAAAAACTAACATCCCAATACCAAATAAGTTATAATTACTAAGGTTTTCATTGAGTAAGAAAATATAAAAACAGTCTAAAAAACACAAACCTTAAAATAGAAACCTCACAATTCGCAAGCATTTAAATCAGACGCCAAGGCATTCAAGAGTCGTATTCAGTTTCATAACATCTAATAGCAGTATCAAAGTGGAATACAAAACGAGCTGCACTTACGATAATATAGCATCAAAACCCGAGATTAAAAAAAATCCCAACACATAAAAAAAAAAAAAAAAGACAGACCCAATTACTCGAGAACCCACGATTCGCATTTCATCTCCATCCTCAATCCCGATTCTTCAACCTCTCGACACGCTGGTTCAATTGCTCAACCTTGACAACCAAATGGGTAACAGAGTACAACAGCCAGTAGAACACAAGCGCAGCAGCGATCAAGAGCGCGTTGCGTTGGCTCTTCATGATCGATTTCTGGTGGCGAAGGTACTCAGAAGGGGTACATGAGTCCGATTCGCAAGAGGGGCGAGTCTCGTACTTCCAATAGATATCCATGAGCAAGAAGATGCAAAAGGGGACGACGGAAAGGAATGGCTTGAGAAGGTTGCGAGTGACGGCGACTAGGCCTTTGCGGAGACCATCGAGGCCTGGGAGGGTCAAGAGGAGGACCATGATTGCCTCGGCAGCGGCGGCGTAGCCAAGAACGACCCATTCCAACGCCATTGATGATAGATCTGAAGAAGGAATTGGGAGTATGTGAGATTGATAGATAGATAGATCTGTGAAATGAAAGTGAATGAATGCTTTTCTTGGAGGCGAAGGAGCTTGATTTTGGTAGAGCGGTTTGAAGAAAGACTTTTAATTTTGGGGATTAACGAAGGAAGGAACACTCGTGAGACACGTGCCGGTGATGCTGGCATGTGCGAAATGGGACACTCGTCACTTTCTTGTATTTTACAACTGACTTTTTTTTTTATTTATTCCTAAATTATAGGTATAAGGCAAGTCGTCTTAATTTTATTATTATTATTTATAACAGGTCAATTTCTTATGGGATCTTTTTAAATATAAAAGAAATAATTAAAATAATTACAACTCATAGAAAAATTTTGAAAAATCGAAAAAACTCAGCCCACGTGTAAATACCAAAAATGTCCACACAATTTTTTATCCCACGAGATTCACAATGAAAAATCAAACGATTATCATCCATTTATCTCAGATAGACAATGGTAGTGGTCTATCTCTATTTATCTGGAATAAACAATGATAGTGACCTATCTCTATCTATCTGGGATGAAAAATGATAGATCTATATCATTGTTCCTCATCCAAGAAAAATCAACAAAACTCAACAGAATTAAATTAAAACAAACCAAGAACTACAACCAAAGCATATGAGATAGTGGTCTATCTCTGCCAATGATAGAGCTTTATCTCTTTCTATCATAGATAGATAGTAATACTGACTTATCTCTATCTATCTGGGATAGAAAATGATAGATCTATATCATTGTCTCACATCCAAGAAAAATCAACAAAACTTAGAAAAATTAAATTAAAACAAACCAAGAACTACATCCAAACTATCAAACACGTTTATTGAGTCTATATTAGATAGATAGTGATAATGATCTATCTCTATTTATATGTGATAGAAAATGATAACAAGAACTACAACCAAACAACACAGAACCAAATAAAAATATATCTTAATCAATGTATAACTGTTAAATTGATAAATTTTAAAACAAGTTGATTGTCAACAAATAGAAAGAAACTTACAAATTATACAAAGTAGAAAATAAAGAAATGTTCAACTTTAAACTTTACAAACTTGAAGCTTTACAAAATGTATAAAGTAATTCTACAATCAAGAATGAGACTAAGGTTGAAATTGAGTTTGAGAAACGTTCAAGTTGAAGCTTGTAGCAGTTCCATGCACCATTTTCATAGGCTATGATAGGGGTTAATAAGTGCCTATCTCAGATAAACAGAGATAGATGACCAAGCAAATCAAATCTACGCTTCACCATAGCTGGAAACTCAAGAATGAATAGAGGAGTGGCTGAGAAGACAAGAATGTACATAAATTTTAAAGGAAAATTGGATATGATGATCTATCTCGAAGAAGAAAAAGAAGAAGAAGAGGTAGACATAGATAGAGTTTTGTGTCCCACAATTCATTGACTAAGAAGAAGAGGAAAATGTCGATCATGATCCCGATGATGGAAACAAATTGAAGAATTATCGAAGAACAAGAAGAAGAATGAAAAAGAAAGAAAAATATGAACAGAAGAAAAAGGAACATAAAAAGAAGGAACAAAAGAAGAAGAAGAAGAAGAAGAGAAGGAGAGACATGTGCACCTGATGAGGAAGATGAAGAAGGAGGATATGTCGAAGAAAGTGGAGATGATTCACTGAAGAAATTCGCTGGAGAAGGAAGATATCAAATAGACATGTATTCGTTGAAGAATGACGAATCGACTACACACGAATTTCAATGGAAAATGGTAATTTTGGTATTTTTATAATGTTGAACGTGGATATCCTTTTTTTTTTTTATAGGTCGTAAATGTTCTGATTTTTTTTCTATTTTTGACAATTTTTCATTCCTTATTATTTAAGTGAAAATGGATGTTAAATTAGAAATTAGAAATTTTAGATCTTTAACTTTGGTATTTTCAAAAAATTTCAAATTACTCGCACAAAATTGAAAGTTGGGAGTACTAATTGAACTCGTCTAATCAAATTCTATCATGTGGTGATTGGATCAGAAGTTAACTCAATCCAAGCTTATTAAAATAGATTGGGCCAAATTTAAATAAAACTCTCTTGATTAAGTTTAGGGCCAACAAGATATATTGCAATTTTGAAGGTTTCATTTGGAAAAATAACAAATTGACTTTTATATTGCAAAAATAGCAAAGCGAATTAAAAATAAAATAAAAAAAATTATCAAATGTCAATCATACCCCTATATGTAGCTTCTACAACCAACTCTTCATCTTTCAACAAATATAATTACACTTTAATAAAACTTCTGACATAACTATCCAATCACACAAAAAAAACCTTTCATCTTCAAACCATTTTGAAACACCATCCCCCATACCCTCCATCTTCAACACGCGAACCGTCTATCTTCAGCACGCAAACCTTCCTTCTGCAAATCTCCATTTTCAAAACGTTTGATCTTTCTCCTCATCTTCAACACGCAAAACCCTCCTTCTGCAAATCCTCCATCTTCAAGGTTCCAATTTCGTGAGCTCTAAATGCAAGTTATTCATTCCATCTTCAAAACTTTTGAGGAAAAGGTCCATACGTTTGCATTCTCAAACCCTAAACGGTCATTGTCAAACAACAATTTCATCTTCATACCTTTGCGTACTCTATCATTAACCTTGCATGCTCAAAACAAAACCACTCAAATTCCATCTTCAAGAAAGTAAATTTCCAGCATTCCATCTTCAACCGTAGCATTTTTTCTGAAGAACATTTAGACGCCAACTCTCTGTTCAACATCTTTGTTCTGAAGAATTGCAGAGGTACAACATTCAATGGAATGGAAGTCATTGTAATGGTCATTTTCATCCCATCTATCATTGAACAAAATTCTTAAAGGTTTATGATCCATGTTAAATATTGTTGAGACAAAGAGATGAAGAAAGCAAAATGCGAATTAACAATCCAAATTTGAGAAATAAAATTATATTAGCACAAATCATTTTAATTTAAAATTTTAAATTATTATTAAAACGCAAGATTTAAGGGAATGCATAACAAATTTATGTTTTATTAATATAATAAGTGGTTTTAAAAAAAAATTAGTAAAATTGTTTCAAGATTTACAATAACTGTTAAATCCCGAACTACAAGGAATCAGTTACAATATGGTAGCTGACGATATAACAAATATAAATTAATTACAGTTTCATAAGTGCTCCATTCAAATTAATTACACTACATTGACAGTGCGACACACTTTTTAGCAACTAATTACAGTATCATAATCGCAAATAACGAAATAATTCTTCCAGAATTAAAATGAGGGTATTTTCTTACCTATGAAATTGTGAATCACGTGAGCCACATGTGATTTGCTATATATCAAAACAAAAATCCGGTTTGTCATTTTTCAAAATGACCATAAAAAAAGTGCTACATACCTGATTATCCCTAAAGTTGAGCTTAAACCCAAAAGTTGGGTCTGAAGTAAAGCAAGTTCAAGTCCTTGTAGTCTCTTAAAACTCTATAAATGGGGGAGATCAATCTTTATTTGAGCTATTTAGAAGTTAAATAATTTATAGAATCTAATTATTCTTAATTCAGAAGATTAAAAAAGTAGAACCTCGGCAAATTGATAGTTTCTTCGTCATCTAGAAATTAAATATTGATATTTTCTTACAAGTTCACCAACCCACAAATCAAAGTCAACATTCGAGAGAAACCATTAGAGGATCATACATTATAGATCATAACACTACTATAAATCAATAAAATCAAGTTTATTTTCATGAAGTACATTTCCTTATTGAAATCTTGTATGAGCAAACTAGAATGTCCAGTGGGATAGTTTTTACCTTTCATCACTTTCTCTCCAAGAAGCAATGACATCTAAAGAAGTTTCTTAATGACTACTTCAATTAACTTCTATATAGGGTCATTTATATAGTCACTCCAAAAAATTTCAAAGGAAAAAGAGTGAAATGTTTGTTAGCACAAACAAAATGGCAAGACGCATGATAGATTTCGCTCAAGTTTATATTATCATTATAGAAGATCTTATGAAAACTTGCTCTTCCTTTTCAACTAAATCAAAGAGATCACATCCAATCCCAACATGATATTTTTCATGATGATTGATCCAAGCATCAATGAAGAAAGAATGACTGGAATAGAAAGGAAACTTGTCATGCTTTTAAGAACAATAGAAGAAAAAGATCATAGGAAGCAAACTTAATTAAGTAACTTCCATCATGAAAAACAATGAAAAAATCATTGTGCAGAAAAATCAGTCCCAATATTCAGCTTTAATTACATCATTGTTTGTCCAATAACTTTAAGATATGATTGTAAACTCATCAAATCTCAATATGATGGACCTCCTCAAATCTCCCTTTTGTATTCTAAGTCATATATTAAGAGGATTGACAATCTCAGGATGCCAACTAGATATTAGCTAACAAAGTTTCAACAATTCAATGAAAAGGATAATTTCAAACAACTCATTGTTCATTTTATCGAGACCTTTGAAAATGTTAGCACCAAAGGAGACTTACTAGTATCGTAATTCACCCAAATAGTGAGAGGGAATGCCTACAACTAGTACACTATCTTGAGTCTGAGACTATTGGCAGTCGGGTGCAACTTGAATGAGAATTTCTCGATTTCTTTTACAGCATGAGGTACATCGTCAACATAGTTGAGGTAACCATTACCAACCTGAAAAGGTGAACCAATTGTTGACTACATGAATCGTTTGGCGAGCTTTACGCTTTGATTGTAAGAAGTGACTTACTGATGTGTCTGTTGTCGAAATGTGTACCTTAGATATGCATTGGGGGCTTCTCCATACTCTGCAAGGAGCAAAGCCTAACACGTTTAAAGAGATGACAACTTGTTGTTTAATTTTTCGATTATGTAAGATTACAACAACACAATGTCAAGTTTTAATGGAGTGATTGAGTTCAAGTATCATCCACTTGATTCGGCCATTAATTTTATGAAGTCTCAAAACTACTTATACCTCATTTTATCATTATAAATTTGACTTCGAAAGTAAATTTTTATGTAAATTAACACTACTCCTACTCGTACTCCTAATTAAGTGAAGACAACAATTAAATAAGTTTAAGATAGGATTAATACAATGAGATAATAAACTTACACAACTAAAATACTACTTTTAACATGCAATAAACATTATCTAAGAAGATACTTTTGTTATTAACTTACTCTCTTGAGGTCAATTAATTCTCCTATTTAGAGTTAAAACCTAACATTCGTACATGATGTTTAAAGATAAGTAGGGCATTGCTAATCTTCTACTAATTACTCTAACAATATCCATGATCTATCTCATTTTCATTACGAGTAGACTGCTCTCACTATCACCCAAGAACAAGATGTCCCTTTAAAAGTGATCAACAACTTCTACTAGAAAGTCTAATAGTCATACATCCGTTGTTCTAATCTAAATTCTACCCTCCTAAGTTAAAACCTTAATCAATAGAACAAATTATCTCTTATTAGAAAATTAAGAACATTAAGCATAGAAACAAATAAATGAATTATTACAGAACATAAGTCTTTAAATTAAATTAATAATAAAATAAATTACTAAAGATTCAACACAAACATATATTTCTTAGGTCAATAAGGTAAAACTATTTAAGAGGTCGTGTTTCGAGGTCAAATAAGTCTCATGCTAATAGTTAAAACCTAATATTTTTGTATGGTTCTTAAAGACAAAACAAGGTAGTAAGGTCCTTCTTTATATGACCACTAATTAATTCCAAATTTACAGATAGTCATTCAAATTTAATGTTCTAATTCAAGTTCTACTGATATGAACCGGTCAAGCATCAAATTATTAATTAGACTTTATTTAATAATTGTGATGTATTTTTAATATTTTCCCATTTTTTCCTTTTAAATAACATTTAAGTAGGTTTAATTTAGTCTTTTCATAATGAATTAGAGTTTTATTGGGAGGCTATTTAAGTCTTGTCTTTAGGTTGTTTTCAGAAGCTTTTGATATTTGAAGTTTTAGGATTTTCTATCAATGAAAATCCTTTGGCAGATGACATAGACTCATCCTTATCTTTTGCAATTCTTGATTTAGAGTTGCAAGCAAAGAACATTCAAGTAAGTTTGATCACCTTGCTTGTGGAGCATTCAAACTTGGAGTGAAAAACTAGTTCTCTTTATCTCTTAGTATTCGATTAAAGGATAATCCAAAACTAATCCATTCCCTTGGATTTTTGTCAAATTTATTTTGAGGTTTTAGAATTTGTTATTAGGGGTTCGTCAATTGAGTTCCTAATTTTCAAATTTTAGGGTTTTCGTACCATTTGGTATCAGAGCCTAGGCTATAGATTGGGTATATGTTAATTTGATTGTGTCTATTTTTAATTTATATTTTGTTTGTTCAGTTTTGTTCTTGTTTAAAAAAGAAAAATTGACTGTGGAAAAAAAACAGAAGGACAGGTTTGCCGTGGAATCAAAGTTAAAAAAGAAAAAAAAAAGATTGCCGAAATTCGGTGTTTATCGTTCGACGCTACATATAAATTGAAGGAAAAACGAAAAAAGAATCTATTTACCGTGTGAGTCTGCCTTGCAAGAAAGAAGACGAAAAAAAAAGAACTTTTGCCGTCGGAAAAAAATAAATAAATAAAAGAGGCCAGCGACAGTGAAGCGGTGAGATCTGAGATTTGAACGGAAAAAAATTGAAGTAGCTCAAGTAGTCACATAAAATAAGCTACTGATTTTTCATAGGTTTTAACCTATCTAACTTTAGTAAGAAAATTAATAGTTTAAAAAGGGCAATTGGTTGACATTTTGAATTGGGTTTTGGACAAAATTAGTGTCGTTGGATTTTATTCTGAATTCTTTGTTTCTTTTTGTCATATTTTTTTCTAGAAGTTTGTTTTTCTTTGTTTATCTTGTATAATTCTTGAATTTTGAATATCAGATTCTTCATTCTAAATATCATTTTTTTTTATTGTTTCTTATCTAGTTTGTTGAATCTCGAACATTAGGTTCTTGATTTATAGTTTTCATTTTTGTTGCATTCAATTGATTTTTTTGCTTGAGTTTGACACTTTACATTCATTCTCGCTTGGTTTGTTGTTGGCTTGGTCTTCTGAACTTGGTTGCAAAATCTTGACTATCACTCTAGTGAAAGAGTTCATATTTGTGAGGGAGAGTAACAAATAAAGTGTAAACAAGAGTGAACATCACCTATCGAAGGACACATGGGAGGGAGGGATTGTGAAGTCCACTTTTTTTTTTTTTTACTTATTTTTGTTTTGCAGCAATAGCAAGCGATGAAGATGCTCCACACGGGCAGTTACAAGGAAGACTCAATGAAGAAGTTATGCAACTGTTGGAAACCTTAATCAATGCGAGGTTAGACAAAATAGAACAAAAGTTTCAAACTAGAGAGAGACCTGAAGTAAGGAGAGGCTTTCATAATAGGAGACTACAAGGTAGAAGAGAAAATAACCATGGAGATATAGGTTTTGGAAACATTAAAGTTAAATTTCTAAAATTTCATGGTACATCTAATTTTGAAGACTTTTTCTAATGGGAACCTGAGGCAGAACATATCTTTTGTGGTAATGATCTCTCTGTAAAGAAGAAGGTAACTATCTCCATACACACATTTTAAAGAGTATGCACAAATATTGTGGGATAAGGTGTGCACAACGACTTCAGGCGTTACGCCAGGAGAGAAAAAGTATGAACACTTACTATGAAGAACTGTAGTTACTACTTGAGGAGGCTAACATATATGAGAAATAGGAAACTACCATGGATCGATTCTACAATGGACTTAATGAAACAATTTTCGATATGCTTGCCGATCGAGAAGAAATTCGCCCTTACGAGGACTTAGAAGAAATGGTGCTCGTTGCCATCAAGATAGAAAGACGACACCAAAGAAAATATTCAAGGTACACTAAGTCCAAGCTCAATTTTAATGCCACCACTAGTAAAGAGAAGCGTAATAATGTTGTGTCAATGCATGAACATGATGTTTTGCCTAGTAAGTCATTAAATTGCAAGGACTTACATGATTGTAATCTTTGCACTGTGTTGAACCACTTATTACAAGAGAAGCATGTGTTAATGGTAGTGGGGTAGAGGAAGTAGATGGAAGTGAACTTGAAACTGACGTACTTTATAGTCCATTACAGTCTAAAGTAGTACTGTTTTATCATTGCTTCCGAGAGAAGAAAAAATTTTGTGTGTGAGTTGGAAGACAAAAGGCATGAGACTGAAACAAAACAATAGAAATATATGAAGAATAAAAGTGTGCAAACATTAATGAGAGAAAAGCCAATAATGTGCGTTTGAAAATTTGTGAGTATGACAAAGGAGTCTGTTTTCCGACAGGTGAACTTCCACCAAGTAGTTTTTCCTTTGAATTTTTGCAGGAAGTAAAAGTATTAAAACAAAGCTCCATGAGTGTTTCAAGTTCTTTTGATGGTCACAAACTGAATGGAGATTTGAAGAACCAATATTCTTTCAAAACTAGGAGGAATGCAAGGTGGTGTCTACCTTTGACATCTCATGACTTAGATAATGCTTTGCAAGGGAGACCAACTAAAAGAAGTCCAAGGAGATTGACATTATTTTCTTCTCATGACTTCAAGACTACTTTACAAGGCTTTGATTTGGATTCGAGAACGAATCCTTCAAAAGAAGGAGAGGATGATACGAAAAGATCAAGCAACAAATTATTAATTAGACTTTATTTAATAATTATGATGTATTTTTAACATTTTTCAGTTTTGTTCTTTTTAATAACATTTAAGTAGGGTTAATTTAGTCTTTTCATAAGGAATTAGGATTTTATTGGAAGGTTATTTAAGTCTTGCCTTTAGGTTGTTTAAGAAGTTTTGCATATTTGAAGTTTTAGGGTTTTCTATCAATGAAAATTTTGTGGTAGATGACATAGTCTCATCGCCATCTTTTGCAATTCTTGATTTAGATTTGCAAGCCAAAAACATTCAGGTACGTTTAATCATCTTGCTTGTGAAGTGTTCGAACTTGGAGTGAGAAACTAGTTCTCCTTATCTCTTGAACTTCGATTAAAGGGTAATCCAAATCTAATCCATTCCCTTGGGTTTTTGTCAAAATGATTTGTGCGTTTTAGAATGTGTTATTAGGAGTTCGCCAATTGGGTTCTTATTTTCAAATTCTAGAATTTTTATATCATTTCAATGAAAATTCTTAGGTAGATGACAAAACCTCATCACCATCTTTTGCAATTCTTTATTTAGAGTTGCAAGCCAAGAACATTCAGGTAAGTTTGATCACCTTGCTTGTGGAGTGTTTGAACTTGGAGTGAGGAACTAGTTCTCCTTATCTCTTGGTCTTTGATCAAAGGGCAATCTAAATTTAATCCATTCACTTGAGTTTTTGTCAAATTGATTTGGGGGTTTTAGAATTTGTTATCAGGGGCTCACCAATTGAGTTCCTATTTTTCAAATTCTAGGGTTTTCATATCACCCACCCTTCCGAGCCAACACCCGAATGTTCAGGTAAACAAACATTTATTAATTGGCCAAATAAAAAAAGCATCAGCCGGGTAGATTTTGTTGCAAAAATTTGGACAAAATGATTATTGCAAATCTCCCACAAGCACTAGTTTTAGTGGCAAAATCAGGTCGAACACAGGGAGCACATGAAATTTCTCAAGTAAATAACAATAAGCCTGAGCGTAATCGATGGAGAGAGGGTTTGTAATTCTTTTGTTGCGAAAAGATAAATTGCACGTAACAAAGATCAATGAGCAAACAAGTAAATTCAATGAGTTGTGCGAATTTTTCCTATTCAAAGTATTTGTTCATCAAATTTTCATCATCAAACTTAGTTTATGGCTTATACCTAACCAATTGAATAAAAAAAGCTAATTAAACTTTCCTTAAATAACAAATTAGTCCGATTTGACAAGATAAAAAACATGCATAATTATATTCTAATCGCATTAAGATCAAAGACATGTTAAGTAGAATAATTAACTTACAGGCGTCTAGCAACTTATTCGATTGATTCAATCCTAAGTTGGTTAGATCAAGACTCGTCTAATTTTATTTGCAAACCAACCTAACGTATCGCTTCATGTAATTTACATACAACCATTCACGAATCATAAGTTAATTAAAGCGGTGGCCATAAAATCCCCAAAAGTCCGTTAATATAATCAAAATCTATCACTACTACAAAAACAGGATTACTTGACACTTTAAATTTCACATTATGTGACGGTTTTATGAAAACTGTCATGTAATGTTAAAAATTGTCAAGAATAAACAAAAAACAGAAAAATGAATGTTTTATTTTGGAATTTTATCAATTCTTGGCGATTTTTACTGGTCAAGTTCAATTATTTTTGCTTGACGTATTTTTGTCGTCAAGTAATATTGTTTTAACTATCTTTTTTTTTTTTACTAAAAGTTTATCCAAAATTCATTCCCAACTTTTTCCCCAACTTTTCCCCTTTAACTTTACTTTGTCTCTTATTTCTCATTAAAAAAAATAGAAAAAATCCTAATTCCTTTACTCTTCTCATCCATCCATGAACACATCTCCATTCAAGAATAAACCTTTCTTTCCATTATCACTCCACTTTCTCTCCATCTCCACGGAACCCACTCCAAAAATGGCTGCGACCACGACTAACAATGACGACGGCCGACAATCCACGACTGACGACGACCCACGACTGCGATCCTTTTTCTCTTTATCTCCACGAAACCCACACCAAAAATGACTGTGACCAACTACGATGATTGACGATCCACGGCTGACACCACAGAGAATAGCCACCACGACTGACAACGACTTCGAAGCAAACGATTTCGAACGGTTTCGATTTGCGATAACGGTCTCACTTTCAACGATTCTCCCTTACTTTGGCATAACTCACAAACCCTCACTTTCAGATCTACAAGTTTGGATGCTTTCAAAGTTTTTCTTACAAGTTTGGATTTTTCCTCACTTTGGCATAACTCACGAACCTCAGTTTCAAATTTTTGCTGCGACCCTGTTTTGCTCTTTTAAATTGGTTTAGGCGTTCATATTTGTTTAAATTTTTGAACTAATAAGAAATTTGTGAACTTTGTTGTATTTTTGTGGATGTAACTGATTCTTAGAACTTTGATTTATGTACAGATGGCGATTGCACATAAGAAAGGCCTCATCTCCGGATCAAAAGGCTACATCCACTTTGGTTAAAAATGCTAAAAATGAGGTAAAACAGGATGAAGATGATAAATTACTAAAGGGGATGGAGAAGCTTGCATATCTTATGGAGTGGAAGAAGAAAAGGGATATTGCAAAGTTTTTGTTCACTATTTCTTGTCCACTTAGGATTAATGCTTACGGAGAATAATGTATGATGCTCTTTAACACCAGAAGTAACTATGATATTTCTTAACTATGATATTTCTGAAGGGATGAAAACCCTAGCGCAACGAAAGATTTTAATAGAATATTACTCAAATTTAATTGGAAAAATAAAAATATCAATACATTAGCAATAATTACAGAAACATTTTACTGTAAAATAAAAAGGCTAAGCATGCATACAGAAAAATAAATAAAATTATAGAGAAGAAATTGAAACTTACTTTTGTTATCGACTCTGAATCTACAAATCACCAAATGTGAGGTCACCACCAGTTGGAACCTAAATACCAAATGTGAGGTTACCACCACTTGGAACCTTTCCTATCCTCTGGGTATATGAGGTTTGATTTGTGGGAACCTTTTTGGGACTTGGAAATCATTTTTTAGAGAAATTGTAGAGAGAAAAAGAGAGGAAAAATCTTTGTACGTGAAATAAGAAAAGGGATATTGCAAAGTTTCAAGAAAAATCTTTGTTCTCTCTTCATCTTTTCAAATCAGAAAAAAACTATTTATCATTTTTCTTTTCTTGTAGAAAAAGAAAAAAAAAAGTTAGAGAGAACTGTAGGATTACATAGGTGAATCTCACGTTTCCCACAATTATTTAATTTCAATCAAATTAAAATTAAAATAATATTTAATTAATATTCCATGAATCTCTCTCATAAGCTTTAGTTTTAATTTACTTTAATTAAATCAAATTTAAAAATTGTGAGATTACGTAGGTGAATCTCATGTTTCTCACAGTTATTTAATATTCAATCAAATTAAAATTAATAGTTAATTAAATCACACTTAATTAATATTCCATTAACATCTCTAACCTTTAGTTTTAATTTAATTTAATTAAATCAAATTTATTTATCCTCCTACACACCTCCCTTATCCCATTGTGAGCTCTCTCTCTCTCTTTCTGTGCAAGTTTCTTGGAATTTATGCCAACTTGTGGACTATACTTAACTTTGCATTGTTGAATACTTCTATTTTGTTGAGGGCTTTAATCTCCTCTGTTCAATGGATATTCTTGTATTTGTTTTTTTGTTATGCCTATTCAGTTGTTTCTTACTAAATTAATGGAAACATTGTTTGAACTTAAAGTTCTTTGTTTTAATACTTTCTCTTTTTGTATAACGACCTGAGTTTTCTACCTCAACACGAGGTCGTTACTTGAAACAAAAACAAGAATTTAAAACCAAACTCATGAAAATTTCAAATCGTTTTATTAAAGAAAAAAAAATGTTAAAATCATCTTTATGCGGAGAACCAATTAAATAAATCACTGTATGAATGTAATTTTTTTTATGTTCGGGTCCTAAGTAAGACACGCAATTTGCAAAAGCTAAAGTAAACATGAAAATTGTTCAAAACTGCAGCGAAAGCATCTGGTCATAATAATCCCAATGAGCATGGTCACAAATTTCTCTTGTCCTTCGGCAGCTTCCTCTTACCTTTTGCCAGAAAAACAAAACACAGAAAAGATGAGCATACAAAAATACTCAGTAAGGGACTCACTACTAACCCCACTAGGTAACTGTTGGTTTTCCATTAAACATGTACCCTATTTCACACAGTATAATGATCCACGAGGGAATCCCATATCAGCCAAAACGCAAGGGTCAACCTAGGAAACTTGTGGGAACACATGGAAAAATAGCCAGTGTATCATCGGGTCGCGTGCCACACAGTAGCGAGTCCGTCCCACTAGAGAGTACAACAAATGACCCATAGTAAGAAACAACACCTACCCTAGTCCAACATACAACACTAATCAGTAGTCATACTTTTAAGTTTCACACAGTCATAAATGCAAATTGTTACACATGCTAGTCATTATGCACAATAATAACTATACCATAAGTTACAAAGTCCACACAGCATATATAACCTAGGTAGCATCGTGCCAGTCATTATGCACAATAATGGCTATACCATAAGTTACAAAGTTCACACAACATATATAACCTAGGTAGCATTGTTCCTATCAACACATATTCAACAATACATTTCAATTATGCACATTTTCGAAGGTATTCATAAACAATAATATTTTCCCAACGGTATCCACACACATCAGTATATTCTCAGCGGTATCCGTACACAACCGCATATTCTTAGAGGTAATCCATATCACATAAGAGTAACACATCAACTTAAACATTCCTACACTTCAGAGTATTAACGCGCAAGACAATACGGAACCCCTTACCTCAAATGAAGATCTCGTAGCTAAGGAAACAACATATGACCTCCGATCGAACCTAGACGTTCGACGTTACAACAACATTACCCCTTTAACCTGCCTTACGATTTGTTTATAGCAAATCATAAAGACATAACATCATCTACCTCAAATTGTCGAAAATTCCTTGGCGAGACAACAATTCCTCAAATTGATCCTATACATAAACACTTGATTAATAATTTTTCTACAAAAATTATTAACCCATTTTAGCCTTTAACTCTTCAATAAAGATTTAGTCTTACCAAAATGTCGTCGATAATCCAAAATAATTTGTAGAAAACTACGAATTAATCCAACAATGATGCTCCAAATTTATCCTTCAAAATCACAAGAAAACTCTCCGTTAAATTTCAAAAATAAATTCTTAATTTATTATTTATTAGGCATCCAAAACCCACTTTAAAATAATACCCATCAACTTTACCAACCAAAACTCACCCAACAACCTGTGGCGGTGGGGTACATGAAGGCAGACAGAAGGCGACGCGAACAAGCTACGCAGTGGAGGCTTTGCGGTTCACATCGACGCGACTTTGCGACAGATAGAGGCGCGGGCGACGAACAAAGATGGAGACGACGCTGAGAGCGACTCGACTCGCTATGGCCAGACTGAAACGTTTGGCGACGCACGGTTTAGACACAGATCGCAACAGGAGCGGTGCGACACCGCGCTGGTCGAAGAAGACTCGCAGCTCGGATCTAAGGCGGTTTGGGCGAAGCGGGACGACACGTAGTGATGCGATGCAAACGAGTGGGGCGACTCGCGGCTTGCATCTAGGCGGAGCGTGGACCATCGGTTCGACGTCGATCCTACATGGCGGAGGTTGGTTGGACGAAAGGATAGCGTAGTGAAGGTGAGCGAGGGGCGGCAACGCTTTCGAAAAGGAGAAGAAGAAAAGAAAAGTTTTATTTTCCTTCACAATCTCTAATAAACCCCAACATTTAACACATAATAATAATAATTAATATTATTATTATTATTTACTTTCTCTTTCCTCCATCAATCTTTTCTCTTTCCTCATTCAAATCATTTTCTCAATTTTCTTTTAACCAAACAATTAAATATATATACCCATATATATATATATATATATATATTTAATTTCTTAACCAAAATAAAATAATTAACATTCCAAAACAAATAAAATCTTCAAATAAATCCAACTTATACTTAATTAATTCAAGATAATCAAACTAAAATTATCTCAAATTTTTGGAATGTTACATTTTGTTTGTAGAATTCAAGGCGTTGAGGATTACAACTAGTGGGACTTTGACTTTGAATTACCTAAGAGTGTTGGGATGCTTGGCATCTCTCGTAGACTTAGCTAATGCATTATTAGTAACCACGTAAATCCACGTATTGATTTTTTTATTATTTACACTTTCCTATTTATTTTTATTTGCCAATTTCATAACATGAATATACCATGAAAGTTTCAGTTTAATGAATAAATTCACAATGTTTGCTTTCCTCGTTTCTTTTTGAATTTGCAGCAAAGAGGAAAGGAGAAAGAAGAAGAATTTCTTAAAAGAGTATGAGAAATAATGATAGAGGAAGAAAGACAGAGAATACAAATTGCTCAAGGTCTTCCATGTCTTCCATGGACAACTAATGAACCAGAGGTAAAAAAGAATCTTCAATATCCTATTCACATATAATCCTTTTTCATGTTTAGTCCATTGTGAGGCACTTGGTTTATTTTACAATGGGTTTTTATGATCTTTTTTACTTTTAATATTTGATTGAGTATCCTAATTTCAATTATAGGAATAATTGAGGTACTAGTGGAGATTGGGGCGGTTTCTCATTTAGGAACCTTAGATCTTTACTCAAACAAGGTAGTATGTTCACCTACCTATAGTTCTTATCTACTTTTTCTCCATCTGTATAAATTGATAATAGACAAATGAAAAACTATAAAAGAAGAAAATAGGAGCCCAATTTATCTTGATAAAAAAAAAAACCTATCAAGTTAGAGAATACATGCAATAAAAATGATCTTAACCTTAATTAAAAAAAAAAAAAGAAGAAGACATTCTTGAATGCCTCTCAAGCATTAAAAGATGGTCAGTTGGCCTAACTTATGGATTTGTGGCTTTTTATTTGATTTCACTAACACTTTAAGTATTTGATAAAATGTTGCTCCATGAGGCCATTCGAATTTGACCTTGTTTGTTGTGTTTTGGTTTAGGTCATGGAATCTATGTTTGTATTTGAATCCAATTTCATCTAAGGCCAGTGAGTTTCGAGTTGGATGAGATGCCAATATGTTTTTTTGGGCTAGACATATATTTTGTTCATATTGAATATAGGAGTAGAACGGTATGTTCATATGGTAGAATGTTGGAGATATATATGTTGTTAGCATGAGCTATGCATATATTGTTGATACTGGACATATGCTTTGTTATGATATTTATGAGCTTAACCGGAGGTCGTTACTAAAATAAAAACAAGAATTTAAAACCAAGATCATGAAAATTTCAAACCATTTTATTTAAGAAATTAAAACGAAACGTTAAAATCATCTTTATGCAGAAAAACAAACAAATGAATCAATAAAACAATGTAAAATTACGGATGTTCGGGCCCTAAATAAAAGATGCAATTTTTCAGAACTTAAAGACATAAAATCATGAAGACTGCAGTGGAAGCATTAGTCAATACAGTCCCCGGCGGCATGGTCACTGATCTTTCCTGTCCTTCGTCGGTTTCCTCATACTTACCTGAAAACGAAACGTTAAAAGGGTGAGTACTGGATCCACTCGGTTAATTGTTAACTTCCTATTAAATTGTACTCTACGACACACAATTAAATGGTTTGGTAGGAACGCCCATACAACCCAATGTCAGGGTCGTCCTAGGAAACTTGTGGGACCACATGTAAGAGCAGCTATCGTCCCACATAAGAAGTACAACATGACTAATAGATAAAGTTAACAACTACCATAATTCCAAAATATGCAATCTTAGTCCAAATCATTCATAAGCACATATATGAATTTTAATTCAAAAATGAGATCCACAAACACCAAAAACCTTTGTCTTGTTTTATGGTTTTTTTCCATAACAATCAACTCTAACAGACCGTCACATAACCATTCACTCCATCTCAACATAGTTAACCCATCACCAATAGCTAACTCAGGAGTTAGTCCTTTTGGTTAACTCAACCCATAACCATCACCAGCAGTTAACTAAACCATTTAGTTAACTCACCATATAATCACTACTAACAGTTAACGAATCCATTCAGTTAACTACTGACATAACCATAATTAATAGTTAACTAAGACATTTAGCTAACTCACCACATATCAGTATCAAGCAATTCGTCACATAACTAAACATGTCATGTCAGCGTACCACATTGTTAATCTTGCATACGAGTTATGCATTGATACTTAATAACCCGTTTATCACACAAACCATAAACAGGCAGTTCAACATAAGCATATCATCGAGTCCACTAGGTGACCGTTAATTCTTTATCAACTTGTACTCTACGACACACAGTCAAATGGTTTGGTAGGAACGCCTATACAGCCCAATGCCAGGGTCGTTCTAGCAAACCTGTGGGACCACATGCAAAAGAATACATGTCGAGACACATGCCACACAGACTTGTTAACCCGACTCTCGTGACACACGCCACATAGGTTTGTCAACCCGTCCCACAAACGAAGTACACAAAGTTAATAGGTAGAGTTAATAGACACCATAATCCAACAGAAATCACAATAAAAAAGTAAAGCAGTCACAAACATAACTTCATTTCACATGGTACAGTTACCCTGCCTTACAGATTCCACATAGTATGAAAGGGCATGCATAAACACCACACAGTTAATTATACAAAGACCCAATCATCATATCACAAAATAACTAAAGAATCCAACCGTCACATAACCAACATCCAACCAGATCAACGACAACAGACGTCGCATAACATCCCTAAACATAACAACAATAAACAGATCAACGACAACAGACGTCGCACAAGGCATACATGCAATCCAATCCATCTTCCACACCTTATACACCTAAGGTGTGAGTTTGGTAGAAGTATCCCTTACTTATCCAATTTTAATTAATAATTTCCCATAAAAATTATTGATTAAAATAACTTCAACTCGTCACCTAATCAGTTAATTCATCTTATCACTAAATCAAGCAACTCATATGTCGCATAAATAATTTTACTGTCACATAAATATCTTTACTTACTGTCGAGGAACCTGTAGTAAGTCTATTACCTATAATTGCTGAAAATTCCTTGGCTTGAAATAAAATCCTCGCACCGATCCTAAACATCACAAAACTTAATTAATAATTTTACCATAAACATTATTAATTAATTTTACTTAACAATCTTCCATTTTAAATCCCTTAATCTTACCGATTTGTCGTTGAAAATCTAATCCAATTCGTAAAGAAAATTCTACGAATTAACTTCAGCGATAAGGCTCCAATAATTCAAATTCCGTCGTCGAAAACTGTACGAATTAATTCCAATGGAAAGCTTAAAATTAACCTTCAATCACCAAGAAAACACCTAATAAATGACCCTGTGTTTGCTTATGAATAACCCTTAGTTTCCTTTCCTATATAAGTAGCTAGCCTAATCTATTCCTATCCCTGGGTTGAATCTCTAACTGAACTTAACAAAATCAAATTGTTCTGGTTTAATTTCTTTCGATCTATTTACTTGCATTTAATTTATACTTGATCACCCTCATTATTACCGACAAATTAAGTAATAGTTCTAAAAAAGTACAAGATTTTCCCTGCAGATGACTCGTTTCCAGTAGCCTACAAGCTCGTAAAAAGTGGAAGAAAATCATTTGTTTCAGGTTCAAGCAGGCTGGGAACAATGATGATGATGCTTTCACTATTCCGAGTCAAGATGATTGAGCAAAATAGGGTCGAGCTATCGATATTAAAAATTTACGCTTTTAAAAAACAGCCAGACATCAAAATTTATTACTTTTCTTTATTTTTCAGTTTTTAGTTTAACATCCTATTTCATGCTTTTTTAATCTTTTTTTACTTTATATATTTGTTTTAAATAAGGTTTACTAAGTGTGTATATGAGTCAGATCGGAGGTAAATTACTTGCAAGTGTTAAATATTTTTTAAGGAGGTGACCCGAATTTAAACTTACCTGTGTCTTTTAAGTATTATGTTTGACTTTTTTTCTTTTTAATCTACTTTTTAATTTTGTTTTATATATTGTTTCAAAACTAGTTACAAACATATAGTTTTTATATTAAATAGTTGTAGAGTTGTATTATATAATTGTGGAGATCGAACTGTTGACTTTTAAAAGTTAAGATTGTGGTTGTATATCTATTCTGTGCATTATATGCTCGAATTTACTATAATTTGTTCACTTCAAATGCCTAGTTGAAAAATATTAATTATGGTAATTATGCAATACGTTGTTAACATGTGTATTTTTATTTATCCTGAATTTATAATTTTTTTATTTAAAAATTACACTTTTGATCCTATAGTTTTGGTGAATATGTGTATTTAGTCCTTGGGTTTTTAAATTAGTCATTTTCAAGAATAGCAAAATTTTTAATCGTTAATTTTATTTTTTTCTATATTAACATTTTACATTTAGTATTTATTTTAATTCTTTTTCCAATCTCCCTTCTATGTATTCTAAGATGTGGTGACAAATGGGAAATGAACACGAGGAAGTTGGAAAATTCAAGTATTGTGAAGGAGAACACTTAGAATCTTATATTTTGTTTTATTTGTATTCCAAATTTAACCTATTTTTTGGAAAATTTAAAAATTGAAAAATAGTCAAAATATTTACTATTCCTAAAAAAAATTAAATGTAATAAATTTTTATCTTTTACTAATTTTTTCTATTAGGATAAATAGTTTGTTTTTCTTTTCTATATTTAAAAAAGAATCCATTTTTTTAAGGACATGTCTTCCTAATTTTTTAACGTATTCCTTCATAAATTTTCATCTTCTTTTTCTTCACAGCTAATCAAACATTAGGAAGATTTCAATGTCATTGGTTAGAGAGAGTGAGGGAAGTTCATGTTTTATTTTTCTCTCTTTTTCATTTTATTTTATCCTTTTTTTTAATGTGGGTTTACTTCCTCACTATTATTTTATCATTCTTGTTATTATTTTAAGTTTAAACTCTACCTCTTTAACTTATGTTTAACAAATCGAAAATTCGGAAGAATGACAAAATTTAAGGGAACCGGTTTGAAAAACGGCAATATATTTTAGAAATAAGAAAAATAGCAAATTTGTGAATAATCACGTGCATGTCTTTTTTATATTTCGAATTTACCCTCATGATCAATAATCAAATTTAAAATATAATCTACGTTTAAAAATAGAGATTTAGCCAACAAATCTAGTTTATTTATATATTTGTGAATATATCTTTTCATTAAAGAATTAAATATTATACAAAAATACATATTATTATTAGGGATCTTTATAAATATAGAAAAAAAATCAAAATAATTACAACTCATAGAAAAATTTTGAAACACGAAAAAAACCCACCTAAAAAAGCCCAATCTATGTGTAAAATACCAAAAATGCCCGCACAATTTTTATCCCACGTGATTCACAACGGCGAGCCAATGATTATCATCAATCTATCTCCATCTATCTCAGACAGACACTGATAGTGGTCTATCTCTGTCTATCTAGGATGAATAATAATAGAGATTTATCACTTGTTGTTTTAGATAGTGATACTGGTCTATCTCTATCTATTTGGTATATAAAATGATAGATCTATATCATTCTCTCCAATAAAACCCTTAATTTTGTTTTTTTTTATGATTTTTCTTGGATGGAGGAAAATGATAGAACTCTATCACTGTCTATCTGAGATAGACAAATATAGAGCTCTATCACTGACTATCTATCTATAAGAAATGAATTTAATAAAAACTCCAAATTGGAGATACATCAATAATATGTCCTTCCTTAGTCATTTCTCATTCACATGTTTAAATTAGGTATGATGATAGCAACAAGTGATAAAAATACACTCTTTTTTACTTCTATCTCACATTGTCCATTTGAGATAGACAAAGATACAACACTATCGTTGTCTATCTGAGACAGATTGAGATAGACAATGATAGATACATCAAAATCAAATACCTTCATCAAAATCAAATACCTTCAATCTATCATTGCCAATAAAAATAATTACAACTCAAGACTAGAATAAATCAAAACATATCATTCATAAACGCTAATTTTTGAAAATAGTTTGATCTTTTTTCTATTTTTAATAATTTAACTTATTATTATTATTCTTTATATAAGGCAATTAGGGTTAGCTTGAAAATTAAAGTAAAAAAAAACAATATAATCTTCATCCTCCTCACCGTAAGCCGCACAACCCTCCCCCCTCGTTTTTTGAGGTTGTCCTGTCAAGTTATAACACAGTTTATATGGTTAGAAAGTTTTAGATTTGATTCTGATGATTAAAAACTAAAGAGGACATCAAAGAGAGTAGTAGCACACCATCAGTGTAGAGTTTTCTTTCTTAAGTTTTTCGAAAATCTCTGACAATCTACTTATTTCAAAACGAATAGCGACATTCGCTGTAGTCAGCAAATCAACTTTAGGAGCTAGTTCTTCTGTTTCAGCCTGATGACAATGGCAATAAAATTATATTAGCTTCAAATAGAATGACAGTCACATGAAGACAAAGGGAGGCTGACGACATTCTAATTTCTAAATGAAGCAATTCTTAGCAGTTACACTCTACCTGCTTCCTTAGCCTGACATCGAGATAATATTGATATTACGATCATTGATTCAAACACTACACAATGTAGAAGGGACCCCAGAACGGGTATGGCTGATCTTTAGTCTTGTCTTCATAGTTGAAACATTGTAGCCATATTCCGTCCAAAAACTATAGGCATTATAAATGCATAACAGCAACAGTTGAAGGCTTTTATTTACAAATCAAATTCTTATGGAGGAAGACATGGAGGACAAGACTTGCATGCTTCAAGATTCTTTGGATCTTCAAGCTGCTGAGAAATCATTCTATGAGGTCCTTAAAAAAAAGAGACCTCCTTCCTATGAATGCCTTCTATGTTTTTTAGTGTTAGTTAGCTTTCTTATAGTTATTTGATTACCTTCTGATTGTCATCAGATTACTTTTTCTTTTCATAGTAAATTGCAATTGGATATTGATTGTTCTCTAATTGTTATCATATATTTATTTGTTACCTGATGGTTGCTTGATTGTTATTTGATATAGATTGTTCTATGATTGTCAATGATACTAATCGCTATCTTATTATTATCTAATATTGGTTTCACAATAATAATAGTGAACCTTATTTGATATTGATTGTCATTTCATCTAATTTCGAAATAAGATCCTTTTTTTATTGAAAAATTATAGATCTTGATGTTGGATTAATGTATGTTTTTTTTTATTGATAATATATTAGAAAAATGTAACCATATACTTTATAATAGACTTGTCTAATGAAAATTAGATAACAAATATCAATAAGATATCAATCATATGATAATCATATGGAAATGAAATAGAAATCAAACAAAAATCAGATATCAATCTAGCCACACTTAATTCTCTATGCTTAAACAATTCATTTATGATTCTAATTCTAATTCTCATTTTAATTTCCACATCTTGTATGACATAATGAATATATTAATATCTAATGAAAATCACATGGAATTAGATAGAAATCACATAGTAATCAAATATATCAATTAGATAGCAATCACCTGACAATCAAACAAAAATCAGATATCAATATGCATAGATGAATATTTTGAGCTATAGATTTGTACGACTTTTAGAAACATTACATATAACTTAACTAGCAAGTGTGCTTATGTTAGCACACGGGTCCCTTGCTCAGAACCTAAACTAGTGAACGTTAGTTCATTCAACCAATGTTATCCCAAACCATCTTATTTTTCACATATTTTCAATAACAACTCTGCCAACGAGAGAAAGGAAAAAAAATCAGATAGTAAAAAAACAAACTCTCTTGATGTTTGCAATTTTACATACTTGACGTTTTTAATAAATAAATGTAAACTATTTTGTGATTTTTAAGCAAAAAAAATTGAAAAAACGCAACGGTGGAGCAATTTTACGAAAAATTTTCGCGTCTTAAAAACATCAAGTGAAATCTATATTTTCTTGTCGTTTTTTAAATGTCAAGAATGCTATGAAAATATAAAGTGATTTTAAAATAAAAATTTTAGGTCTTCAAAATAAGGCTTAGGTTTACGCCATTTGGGTACCACAATACATGTCGTACGCTCTCTACCTTACTCTCACGATTTCTCTATAGTCGGAAAAGCACCGCCGAACTTGTTAAACCTCATCGCTCGTGCATTGTCCTCACCTCTCATCCCCTCGTTCGCTAAACTTATATTGCCTCGTCCGTCATCCATTCGTTTGCAGTCCCCAATGAGTTAGCTTGTCTGCCGTCTGCTCGTCCACCGAACTCATATTGCCTCATCCGCATTCCTCACCATTCATTCACTCGTCTACCATCTTCACATATAGATCTAGCATTGAACTAAACTAGGTCAGTGTTCTAGGGTTCAGTTGCCATTAACATTGATGAATACAACAGAGTTTTTCCGTCATTGCATTGAAATTATATATTTGTATCGATTTAGTGGAATGGGTTGGTTACAATTTGTGCAGTTTCTTCTCTAAAATCAGTTGTTTGATGGGCACTTGATTAAATTTTGTTTATCTTGTTGCTGCTCCTACGATTTATGACTTTTCAATAAAAAAAAAATTAGGGAGCTGGTTTTTGCTACCTATTTCTAGTTAATTCACCGAAGAAATCATTGTAGATTAAGTGGTTGATTAATTAAAGGGAAAAATTGTGAAACAAAAAAGAAAGAAAACCAAAATATTGCCGAAGAAGGGAGGGGATGAGATATTGCCGAACGTGCATTTTGCATTTTCTTAGGTTGAGTATAGACATTCATATTGACTTTAAAGTGGTATTGTAGTAAATGCATTAATATGTTTGAGTTTTAGTTGAATTTATTTTATGTTGAGTTTGACATAACAAAGTGTGTGTGTGTGTGGATGGAGGGGTGGGGAGCCGGGGGACTTTTCCGAAAGTGCATTTTGCCAATCCATTTCTCTTATTCTTTTCTTCCAATTGTTTGTTTAATCTCCATATTTATTTTTTCTTTAATGGGCTCGACGAGACTTTCTCAAACCCATTTTTCTTATTTTTTTACTAGATTCACAATTATGGATAAATCATGGATGCACAAGTGTAGAATTATCCAAAGATTATGAGTTGGATATAAAAAACTTCATCAAATCTGGATTATCTAATACAAATAGCTCCTATATCCGTTGCCCTTGTTGGAAATGTGGGAATTGTGAAAAGCATAATAGAAAGGGTGTAGAGATCATTTATATGTCAATGGTATTGATGAAAGTTATAAAATTTGGTTTTGGTCTAGGAAAGAACTTTCTAACTCATTCTTCTATTGAGAATATTCTAAGTTTGACACCCATTAGTATGAAGAGGATGATGTTGGACATGTAAAATAAATGATTGAAGTTGCTCGTGAGGAATATTCAAGAGATCCCATTGGATTTGAGAAGTTGTTTAATACCTTAAGTTGGTTTCTGCTATTTCAAGAGTTTGTTGAGCTTCTTGTTGATGCTAAAAAACCACTATACAAAGGATTCAAAAAATACACCAAGTTGTCAACATTATTCACATTGTATAATTTAAAAGTTACGTATGAATGGAGCGATACGAGTTTTTCATAACTACTCAAAGCTTTGAAGGAAATTCTTCCTACTACCAATGAGCTCCCAAATTCATTTTATGAAGCAAAGAAAACATTAGGTGCATTAGGAATGAAATATGAAGAAATCCATGCATGTCCTAATGATTGTTGTCTTAATAGGAAAGAATATGCTGATGCAATTCAATGTCCTTAGTGTGGTCAATCAAGGTGGAAAAATGTTAAGGATACAAATGAAGGGAGAAAGCAAATTCTCACAAAAGTGATATGGTACTTTCAACCAATTCCACGATTAAAAAGGTTATTAGAAGTATTGAATGTGTTGAAAACTTGACTTGGCATGCTTAGGAAAGAATTGAAGATGGTAAGTTACGACATCCAGCAAACTCTCCAGCTTGGAAGTTAGTAGACGCTAAATGATCAGACTTTGGTTTTGAACCCAAAAATCTTCGTTTAGCATTGTCAACCGATGGAGTAAATTCTCATGGTGACATGAGTTCTAAATACAGTTATTGGTCGATAGTGATTGTTACTTATAATTTTCCACCATGGTTGTGTATGAAAAGAAAGTATATGATGCTACTTAGCACCACTAATTGAAGGTTTAAAACTTTTATAGGAAAGTGGTGTTGAATGTTATGATGCTTATTGAGAATAACTATTCAACTTAAGGTCAGTTTTGTTGTGAACAATCAACGATTTTTCTGCATATGATAACCTTAGTGGATATTGCGTGAAAAGGGTATAAGGCGTGTCCAATTTGTGGGGATAATACAGCTTCTATAAAGTTAGAATATGGAAAGAAAATGGAATATCTAGGACATCGAAGATCAAGCACGCAATCATCCCTACCGACGACAAAAAGAAGTCATTTAACAGTAAAAAAAACATGGTACAATTCTACTTTCTAGGGAGGCTGTATATTTCAAATTGAAAGATCTTGAATTTCATAGAGGGACCATAAGAAACACACGATGAAAGGAAGTGCAAATATTTGTTGGAATATGTTATCTTCCTTTTTTTAGTTGCTATACTGGAAAGATTTACATGTCAGACATTGTTTAGTAGTAATGCACATTGAAAAAAAAATGTTTGCATGAATATGTTAGATACGTTTCTTGATATTCCAAAGAAAAGTAACGATGTATTGAATGCTAAACATGATTTAGTTCATCTAAAAATTCAACCAGAGTTTGCATCTGTCAATAGTGAGGAGAAAATATTCATTTCTCCTGTGTGTTATACTCTTACAAAGGAAGAAAGCGATGTGTTATGAAGACTTTGTTCGAAATAAAGGTTCCTGAAGGTTACTCTTCTAATATTAGAAACCTTGTGTCGATGACAGATTTAAAACTTAACAGTTTAAAATCTCATGATTGTTTTTCATCGCAAAAAGATCAGTGCTATCAAAACATGTTTGGTACGCCATAACTAGGTTGTGAATATTTTTAAATTATGTATGCAACAAGGTACTAGATGCGCAACAATTAGAGAAGTTGGAAGAATATGTTGTGCTAACACTGTGTTTATTTGAAAAATAATTTCTCTATTCATTATTCACAATCATGATGTATCCCACAGTACACATAGTTAGGAAAGTAAAACTTTGTAGCTCTATATATCTTCGATGAATGTATCCCTTTGAAAGATTCATGAAGGTCATTAAAAACTTTGTGAGAAGTAGATATCGTCCAGAAGGTTATCTTGCTGAAAGTTATATAATAGAAGAAGTTGTTGAATTTTGTTCTTATTTCTTATCTAGAGTATATCCTATTAGGTTTGACACTAATAAGTCACAAGACCATTTAGACAATTCAAATATTGGTAGACCATTGTCCATGTGAGTTTCCTTTAAACCTGAACAAGAACTTTTACATCAAACTCATCAATATGTCTTAGAAAATACAATTCATGTGCAACCATAGATGGAGTAAGTTTATTCATTGCTTTTGTTTTATTCTTTCATTAAGTTTATTATATAAATCTAACTATATTACAATGTTTCAATGTTCACAACAAAGAAAACATATGAAAGCTTTGCAATTGCAATATCAAAATAAGTCTAAAAATCAGAAATGGCTTCAAGAAGAACATAATCGGACTTTTATACATTGGCTACAAGAAGAAGTATAGTGTGTACCCTAGTAATTTAGATATACATGTTATGTGTCGAACTTGAAATGAGAATTCTCATGGCAAGTAGCGACTGAGCTTGAAGTAAAAAATACTGGAGTTTCAAATAACTTGAGGTGAGTTGCTCATGACCCTCATTCTTTTGTTATTACATATAGCGGTTATGTCATAAATGAATGTCGTTATCACACAAAATTTTGTGATAAGGATCGAAATGTACAAAACAGTGGAGTTAGTTTAGTTGCTAAAACAATGCATGTGTCTAGTTCTAAAGATAAAAATTCCATCATTGGAGATATGTCCTTCTATGGAGTGATACAAGAGATATGAAAACTCAATTAGAATACGTTTAATGTTCCTATGTTTAAATGTAATTGGGTTGAGAACAATAGTGGTGTTAGGATCGATGAACTTGGTTATTTCTTAGTTGATTTCCTTTATACTAGCAACTCAAGCAAGACAAGTGTTTTATGTTGAGGATCCAAGTGATGTTAGATGGTCAGTTTTGCTTACTCCACCACAATGGACTTTAAAGATAGATATAGTAACAACAAACTTGGTGATTCAACACTACAATGTCAAGGAACACCCAATGATATGTCTGATGTCGATTTAAAAAATGACTTGGATGAGAATATCTCAACATACGTACGATCGAATTGTGAAGGCATATGGATACCTGCATAATATTATACTAGTGGGTTTTAAAATTTCTATAGCATTGTAATTGTACCTTAAATTTATCATGTTCATTCATCCCATTTGATTTTTTGTTTTCGCAAAACTTGAATATCATGTTAATTGTTTCTTAATTTTTATTGACAGTCGTTGTAACAACCCCAAATTAGTGGTAATTACTCTTTTAGTTGGGATTTAGTTGGAGTTTTTGGTGTTTAAAGGAGGAAATTGGAAAAGAAATAGTTATAATAATATTATTAAAGTATTTTCTTTAATTGTTTTTATTATTTTTTATTATTTTTTATTATTTTTTCTTTTTTTTATTCTTCTTCTTACCTCCGCCCCTTCTTTTTTCTTTTTTCCTTCTCTCATTCTCTTCTCTTCCTCTTCTTCTCCTCATCTCCTCAGTTTCCTCATCGCATGCATCTAGCCGCCGACGATGCCGCAAAGTGCCGTCAAGATCCCCGTCGCGTCGAATCTGTTCCTTCGCACGTCTCCAAGATCTACGTCGCACCAGATTTGTCCATTTGTGCGTCGCCTTGCCCCGCGCCTAAATCGTGGTCGTCCGTTGTGAATCCAAACCCGCACCGCTCTTCTTCGCGCGCCACCCAGCCCCACGCCCAAATCGCAACCGTCTGCTGCAAATCGAGACCCATGTCACCACGCTCAAGTCCACGAGTCGCCGTTTCCACGTGAGCCTCGTTGCCAAGCCGGATCTGTGAGTCTCCGGTCAGCGTGCTTCTGTTCGCTCCAGATCTGCCCCTACCGTGTCGCTGCCTTCGCGCTTCTGGCCTTGACTCTTGCCGTCGCCAAGCCGAGTTGGGCTACCTTTTCTTGGAAGTTTTAGTGAGTTTGGTAAGGTTTTTTGGAGTAAATTATTAGCGGTTTGCTTGGAGAGTTTCTTGATTTAATTAGAATGCTTACCATTTTTAAGGAACGAATTGAGAATGTAAATTGGAGCTTTGTTGGAAGTTTGTTCATAAGATTTTGAACGACCATTGGGTAAGTCTTAATTAAAGGCCTAAAGGTTCTTTTTTATTCATGTTATGCCTTGAGGATTTATTGTTCGTATGGTTGTGTTTAGCGCGATTTTCAAGGAATTATTTTTTCGATTATAGTTTTCGATCGGTATTGAGGTAAGGGGTTAACATTCTGAAGTGTATGAATGTTTAAGTTGACGTGGTAACTGTGTGTTACTCTTATGTGACATTCGATACCTTTGAAAATACACGGTCGTGTGCGAATACCATTGAGATCATACTGATGTGTGAGATTATTATTATTATTTATTAATTGAAAAGCGTGAAAGTTATAAAATTTTCTTTTCTTCTTATTCTTCCTACGTATGTCGCCGCCCCTTTATGTTTTCTTTTTGTCAGTTTTCGACATGTGCTCCGGTCAACTGTAATGCTTCTCTGTTCGTCGATGCCGTTTAATCTTCTAGATTTGATTCGTCCATTGTCGCTCACGGTCACCACCGTTAGTTGTATGGATCTTCTGGATTTGATTCGTCCATTGTCGCTCACGGTCACCATCGTTAGTTATATGGATAAAGTATTGAGTATTTTATTTTGGATTTTTGGATACCCAATAAAGTTAAATTAAAAATTAATTTGAGAATTTTTCTTGGTTAATTAAAGGTTACTTTGGAGCTATTGTTAGAATCAATTCGTACAGTTTCACCTACGAATTAATTGGAATGTCGATAACGAATTGGTAAGATTAAAAAAATGTATAGATTTGACTTGAGCTTCATTGGGGAATTAATCCGAATTCGATAACCAATTGGTAAGAATAAAAATATTTTATCGAAGGATTAAAGTTAAAATTAATTAATAATTTTATGGAAAAGTTATTAATTAAATGTTTTATGTATAGGATCAATTTGAGGGAGAAACTCAAGCAAAAGTATTATTCACACTTTGAGGTAAGAGACTTACTTCTGCTTCCTCGACAAAGATATTTATGTGACAGTAAGATTATTTATGCGACATCTAGGTTGATTGATTGTGTGATAAATGTATTGATTGATTAGGTAACAAGTTTAAGTTTTTTTAATTAATAATTTTTATGGGAAATTATTAATTAAAATTGGATGAGTAAGGGATACTCTACCAAATCCATGCTTAAGGTGTATAAGGTGTAGAAGATGAATTGGATCGCATGTATGCCTTGTGCAATGTCTATTGTCATTGATCTGTTTATTGTGGTTATGTTTTAAGGATGTTATGGCACACCTTATATATAACACTTTATGTGATGGTTGAGATGTTGGTTATGTGACAGCTGGATTCTTTGGTTATATTGTGGTATGATGATTGGATTTTTGTATAATTAACTGTGTGGTGTTTATGCATGCCCTTTCATACTACGTGGAATATGTAAAGCAGGATAACTGTACCCTGTGGAATGGAGTTATGTTTGTGACTGCTTTACATTTTGATTGTGGTTTTGTAACATCCCAAATTTTACTGTGGTAATTTGTAATTTTGGGGATGTTAATCTTGGGTTTAATTTTTTTAATTTGTTGAGGGTTGTTTGTTAGTGTTTGGTAGGAAGAAAGGGAATTAAAAGAGGAAATTGGTTTTAATTAGAGAAGAGAATGTTGGATTTTATTTTGGAAAGAAATAAAATAATATAAGTTATAATAATAT
>JBBPDJ010001933.1:0-43073 GCA_037974625.1 Cucumis cinereus | reverse complement strand
CACAATCCAAATATCCTGCAGCCTTTACAAAAATGTCAATTGAGGCTCGCCTACTCTCTGCAGAAGAACAGAAACCATAACAGTTGAGGTTAAATGAAGTAGGAAGAAAGCATGTCATCTTGAAAATTGCAAGCTGCCTTAAATAGAAATTGCATGTCCTAATACACAGAAAATATGTCCGATATTTTGATAATGGTGACCATACATAAATTCACATTTAGAATGCAGATTGGACCACATAATGGCATCACGAGAGATACAGAACTACCTTTTTAGCTTGAATTACATCCTTTAATGAAAAGAAACATTCTGTCATTTAAAAAAAAAAATTATAATTACAACCAACAAGAATAACAAACCCCTAGCAAACTACTGATATATCCTTAATACTCTAATAAGATCCTGATAGCAATCCTTTCAATGTAACTATAAAACTAATAAAGAAAATTTAAGACACTTTTAACAAGATAAATTCTACAAATGATAGATTGTTCCTTTATGGTTCAAGGAATTAATTTACATTTTAGAAAAGTAAATCTTTTTAATGACTGCATCCAAACCCTTGGTAGTGTTGTAAATACTTTTGGATACCTCTATATTTCCACCCACCCATTTTTTCCCACAAAAAGGTATTCAGGTGGTAAAAACTGCTCAACCTATTCAGGTGGTATTCAGGTGGAGCCCATGATTATCTAAGCAGTAGAGGTTCTAAGATAAACACAGAATTTAATAGAATCAGAGCCTTCACAGTGGATACATTTAAACAAATGATAAATGTGAAAATGAATCATTTCATGAGTGTGACAAACCCAATCATTCGTCCTTCTATATCTTTGAATTCCAGCAACAAGTCCTACAACCCAAATTCTTTAGCTATTTATTCCACTAGAACAAAACCAAGCAAAAAATCAGACACAAACACAGCTCAACAATCTAATAAAGGCCCAAATACTAAGACAATCAACCATTACCACATTGAAAACCGTATTTTTCGACAGACTTTGCCTGCAAAATAGATCATAAAGACCCAATTTCAGATCGGACAGACACCACAATTCCACAATCTCAATCAAATAAAAGGAAATCAAAGCAAAATAGCAAGTTCATGGTACCACAAAAGCAGCATGGCTGACGCCACTGAGGCCTGTAAGAGAGAAAATGAATTAAGTGTAGAGGATAAAGTGCAATAGAAGAATCAATTGATAAGATATATTTTCGAAAAGTGAGTTTCAGATTACAATTTTTACGGGAATTGTACGGACCCAAACACAAACCCCATAGAGCGTCGGCCTGAAGATGAACAGGGGAAGACGATGCAGAAGGAGAAATTAAAGAAAATGAATCAGAGTTTGAGAAATTGTTCGTGAAGTTTAGGGTATCAAATCCCCATTTGAAGAGGAGATTAAGGGTATCAAATTCCCATTTGAAGAGGAGATTGAGGGTTTGAAAATGAAAACGGAAACATACCTATGAATGGCGATGGAGAACGAAGAATGGCGACGGAGAACGAAGGCGGCGGAAAACGAAGAAGGAAGGCGACGATCGAATTTGTGCACGGGTTAAACATTGACGAAGCCGACGACCGAACGAAGGAAGCCGACGATCGAAAGAAGGAATCCGACAGCCGAACGAAGGAAGCTGATGGCCGAATTTGTGCACAAGTTAAACCTTGACGAAGACGAAGAAAGGCGACGGGTTAATTGTGCGCGGCCGAACGAGAAGAACACGAATGAAGAAGAAAAAGAATTAGGTTTGACACGTGTTTTTTAACTAGACCCCTATTCTTTGACAGATATAATTTGTCAAGTATTGAAAATTTTCAGCCAAAAAAAAATTATTTTTTCTCATTTTCTTTATTCTTGACGGTTTTTAACTTTACTTGACGGTTTTGTTAAAACCGTCAAGAATTATAAATTTCCAAGTGTCAAGTATTCTTCTTTTTGTAGTAGTGTATGCTAATTTATTTTCAACTTGATAAATATAACACTTATATTATAAAATTTCATAAACAAAACCAAACATATACAAGACATTAATTAAATATAACTAATTATATTTACCTAACTAATATATTAAAACCATACATCATAACAATTATAATATAGTAAAAATACATGAACATGTTTAACCTATGGTGAGATTTATCTAAATGACGTCCATAAAGTATTTAAATAGCAATTGAACCGGTTAAAATTGACACTGTGATAAAATAAAGCAAAAATTAGATTAATTTAGCCAATTTTATTATAAAATAGCTTTTACAACTCCAAAACTAGTAAAACAAACTCTCAAACAGCTTCGAATCGGGTCCAGAAAACATGAACTGGTCAAACAATGCAGTAACTCAACCCAAGTTTAACGAATCAGGCGTCATGTCGAGACGCACCACGTGTCGAGAAGCCACACTGCCTAACCCGAGTCATCCGGCTGAGGCACTGAGCCGAGCTGCAACTATTTGATGGCTAAACCACTGATGACATCAACCATTCTTCTTCAGTCATGCATCGCCTGTTTTTTTCTCATCTCAGTTTACACGCATTATAAAAAAAAATCAATTTCTTAGACTTTAGTGATCCATTTTGGGCAATTTTGGTGACATAATGCTCAGAAAAAACAATCCGAATCCAAATACAGATTTCAAATTACAAGATTTACAACATAAAATGCCAAATTAAAAAATTTTATTTTAAAATAATTATATTAAATTAAATTTAAATAATATTAAATTAATTAATTAATTAAATCAATTTAATTAATATTTCGTTTGACCCATATTTAAATGATTTTCTCTCCCATAACCTATAGTTTTTATTCAATTAATTTAATTAAATCAAATGTAATTAAATTGAATTAAACTAAACATTAATTATTTCTCCAATTAATTAATTATTGATAGCATTTAGAAATACGTGTTTTTATATGTCCAACTTTTAAGATTTTTGTGAGAAATACAAAGAAAACACATCATTTATACTTGTATTTTATATTTTGTGCATGATATGCGTTCGATGTTTACATATTGTATTGTTTGAATTCTTTGATTACGTGGCATTGTTCATCGTAGGGTTGAAAGCAAAAATGAATATAAAACATCTCAACGCCTAAATCAGAAGCAGTGCTAAGAAAAATTCATCTCTTCGCGCATAGCCAAATGTTCAAGGAGGCATTGAGAGCTATGCATGCGCTGAAGATCCTATGCGGTGCAGGACTTTCAAAACGTGTATAAGCCCCACTACGCGTAGAAATCAGTGTCGAGAAACACAAAACGTTCATAATGAATGGCGATTGTTCGAGTCAATCTAGGTAAACATTTGATTTATGAATATGAACACTTGTTTTGCATCAATTTTCATATCTTTATTTTCTTTAAGTCTTATGAGCAGCTAAAGTCACTAATGAGTTAAGGAGTTAGATATTAATCTGTAGGTGAATATAATGTCTAGTTTGTCTGATCTTTATCAAGTTATATACATGAACACATCAAAAGAGTATGTTCATAGTAAAGGTAGTCAACTGCTCGAAAGAATAAGTAACTTAGACCACGTTGAACAAAGATAAGAAGTAACTTAGAAATAAGAATAACTCTATCGCATTATCAGTGCATCATTTATATCTAAAAAAAATTTATGGCATCAAGGCGCCGAAGGTTGTTTTTCTTACTTAGTACTGAGTGCATGAAATTACCATGTTTATGAATAGATTAAAATGACTCATTGACCATGTCTACCGAATTTTTCACTTAACACAATACTTGCATTCCTTTAAGTTTAGCTAACGTGCATCCATTCATCGCATCACAACTGGGTCGATTAGCTTAGGTTAGTTAATGCAATATAGTCTAGTATTAAATTCACTCAATCATCGCTTTATTTTCTTATTGCTTCGCAAGAACATTAATCCACTCACTATTATAATCACAAAATCTCTGTGTTCCACCTTGGACTTACCGGGTACCTAATTTTGTTTATATATAGACAAGGTTAGAAAAACTTGTACACATAGTCACTTCATCGCTTATCCATTACATTACCATCGCATAACATACACATATGCAACATCGAACAAGTACAAAATTAAATATTTTATATTTAATTTAATCCATATTTGAATCATATCATATTCATATTTATACATATATATATACATACAGACATACATACATACATATAACATACATATATCTTATATATATGTACGTATGTATGTATATATTTATATTTATTTCAATAACTTATAGTTTTAATATGAATCTAATTCACATAAAATAATTATTTGAACTTATTCAAATATTTTATTCTCTCATAAATTAATTTTAAATCAAATCCAAAATAAGCTTTATAGTATAAAGTAAATTAAAATAAACTTTATATTTTAATGCTTCATCATACATTATACTATTTTCCTAAGTGTATTTGAACTATTCAAATTTCATTCAAGATATAATAACCTCATTACCCTTGACGAGCTACGAAGGAGACCTAATGGACCTACAGATTAGAAACTACAACAATGTGAAATTATTTGGCTAAACTCATTAACCACATTAATCAATATTCGTTAATTGTATGTACACTTCACTAAAGACTCACAGTTAAACTCTTCTCACCGTAGATATGTTTCTATGCCTAAAGATATAGATCACTAACAACAAGTTAGTACTCACGAATGTTTGTAACACTAGCTGGGTCAAATTATCGTTTTACCCCTAGTTTACTTCTTAGTCCTTAAATAGTCATGCTCCTCTAATGAACAACCTTTTATGGTCCAATCAATAAACATAAACCCCTCTCGTACCATAGAGAGGGCAGGGTTCTTTGTTCAAGTTTCAGAGATACCATTTAAGGGAACACTCATCTATGTGATTATGTTCCAGCTTCTCACTCAGTCTTGTCCTCAAAGTGATAGATTTATTGAGTTGGCAATCTGGCGACTCTCGCCTGTCAAATTAAAGAACAATCTCTCACAAATAGGAGTTCATAATAAACTTAGGATTAAGACTAAGTTGTAGGTCATCCTATTGAAATAGAAGTTTAAGGAGTCAATAGAATTACATCTAGTGGTTAATTTTTCATGGTTTAGCCTTATGCAAACTCATTACATAGGATACCCCACTCACTTGTCACCTGCACAAATGCATTGAATAATTGCATTTGTATCAAATACAAAGTTGGTTGTATCTATAATGTTACCAAAATAAGGTGTCCAGCCTTATCCTTATAGTATAGACTTCTTAAGTTGTATCATAAACATTGATCCTTATATGTCTCCACATACTGCTCAAGACTCATAAGACAACTTAGGATGTTAGTTTATTGGATTTAGGTTATTAATACAAAACTAATAAAATAACCAATAACACTTATTGAAATTACAATACTTACACTTTATTTGTAACGATATAATGAATTATATTTATAATCTACGAGTCTTAGGACATAAAACCCACATGAGGGTCTTCGAAGCATAATATATCACATGGTATTTCTTGTCAACCTTCTAACCAAAACTGCTCCAACAACGTAGTCACTTGCATCACACATTATCTTAAATGGGAGATCCATCATGGAGCTTGGATGATAGGTTTGCTTGACAATGAAATCTTCAAAATATCAACATTTTTCCTAAGATTCTTGTCAAACAAAAATTCAACATCTTTATGAAGAAGGGAAGTCATGGGTAGAGCAATCTTACTGAAGTCTTTAATGAACCCGCCTATGGAAACCTGCATGAGCATGGAAAGAATGAACCTCCCTAACATTGGTGGGATAAGAGAGCGTAGTAATCACATCATTTTAGCAAGGTCTACCTTAAACCCATTTTTAGAAATAACATGCTCAAGAAATATTCCCAAGATGCCATGAGTGACATTTTTCAAAATTTAGAACAAGATTGGACTCCATGCAATGCTCTAAGATTTTAGATAAATTGAACAGACAATCATGGAAAGAATGACCATACATAGTAAAATCATCCATAAATACTTCGATAAATTTTTCGATAAACTTAGAAATTATGCTCATGATGCAGCGTTGAAAAGTACTTAGGGCATTGCATAGACATAAGGGTATCTGCTTGAAAGCAAATGTTCCACAGAGACATGTGAAAGTTTTCTTTTCCTAGTCCTCCTGAGTATCTAATAAAAACTTGAAAAACCATGTAGAAAACAAAAGAACGACTTTCCAGCTGCAAGTCTCTCCAACATTTGATCCATAAATGGGATAGGAAAATGATCTTTGTTTGTTATATGAAAATGATCTTTCTTCGTTACAACGTTTAATGTTCTAAAAATTAATACACATCCTCCACCCATTTTGTACTATAACAGGAATCAAAATGTTGTCATCATTTTTCACCACTGTTACCCAATTTCTTAGGAATAACATGGATCGATCTTACCCATTCACTATCTGCTATAGGATAGATAATATCTCTATCGAGGAGCTTGAACACTTCTATCATTACAAATTATTTTGGAACAGAGTTCATGTGTCGTTGAGGTTGCTTACAAGGCTTGGAGTTCTCCTCCAAGGTTATTTGGTGCATGCAAATGGCTGGTCTAATACCTTTTATGTCAGCCAAGGTCCAACCAATGGCAAAATTATACCTTTTTAACACTTCAAGGAACTCACCCTCCTGCTCCTCAGATAGACCTTTTGTAATAATGACCAACAAAGTCTTGGATTCACCCAAGTAAGCATACTTTAAGTGTTTAGGTAAGTCCTTCATTTTTAGTTTAGGTGCCTGCACAACAGAAGGTAAAATTTGTTCAGAAAAATTATCAGATAAACCAGAAATTCTCATCAGATCAATCATGGAAACATTGGAATTCTCTACAATAGGAATTAAATCCTCATAATAGTCATCATCTTCATCATATACGTCCTAAATCACTTTCTACTCAAGACAATCAAAGAAATTAATCTGGCATATAGAATGTGCATGTTCATTCGACTGAGATCTCATAGCATAAAAAATATCAAAAGTCACAATATCCCCCATCAAATTCAACAGAACTTGTGCCGTCATCCACATCAATTTTAGTCTTAGCAGTTTTCATAAAAGGTCTACCAAGAAAAACTTATGCAGATGAGATTGAGCTTGATTCTTCCATTTTCAGAAAGTAAGAATCCAAAGGAAAAATCAAATCATTAACCTGAACAAGTACGTCTCCTACCAAACCAAGTGACTGAATAATAGATGTATTAGCTAACTAAATTACTACACTAGTGTCATGTAAGTCTTCAAGCCTAAAGCTTTGTAAATAGAGTAAGGCATGAAATTTATTGAAGCTCCACGATCTAACATTGCTCTCTCAATCTTCATCTTACCTATGATGCATGGTAAAGAAAACATACTAGGATTTTTTTGTTTTTGGTCATAAGCTTTTGAAGAATTGCAGAGATTGGCTGACTCACCATTGCACTTTTCCTTTCTTTTGTTTTTTCTTTTCCTTGTACAAAGCTCCTTCAAGAATTTTTCGTATTTTGGAATTTACTTTACTGCATGCATAAAAGGTATATTAATCTCCACCTTCCTAAAGGTGTCAAAAAGCTCTTTTTCATCCTTAAACTCATTGGGCTTCGTCAACCTAGAGGAAAAGGCAGTTTAGGCACATAAACATTTAAATTAAGGGGGAGTTCAAGTTCTTTTCCACTTCTCAGATGGACTCTTGTTTTTGTTCTTAAGATGGACTCTTGTTTTCACTCTTTTCAGATTTATCCGTTTTACCAACTGGCGGTTCAAGTTCTTCTCCACTTCTCAGAGTTATGGCATTTATGATTTCTTTGTAGGAAGGTTTAGGTTGTGATGGCAACTTACCAAACTATCGATCACGCTTACTCACTGACAAACTGTGAAATCTAGGTCTCCATAGTATCGATGACACTCTTTGTCTACTTTTGAAATTTCAAATAATTGTCAACCAAGCTCTTAACAATATCCTCTATGGACATACCTGAGCTAAAAGACAGTCTTGGGGCTGATTGAGCTGGATTATTTTGTCCCCATTTAAAAGTTGGATGCTCTCGCGATCCTAGATTGAAAGTTTTACCACACAGGTTCCCCTTTTTGTTCTGACCACCCTAGTTGAATACACTTATGGCATTTATCTCTGGCATACTACCTAGTTGAGCATGTGGGCAAGCTTCTAAAGTGTGTTCCACCACTGAGCACATGATCGCTTCGTAAACGAGCTAAATTTTCTAAGTTAATACTCTCGCGAGAGCAACACTTATTCATTTATTCGATTATTTTACTCGAAATAATAATCTAGAGGAGTCAAGGAAACCAACGCAACAAGAATCACTCAATTCCAAGCTAAAACGAGCGAACAAAAGAAGAAGTAGTGGTAAAATTGTAAATAAGTGCAAACCAGCGTTGCCCCTAGCGCTGCGGTGCCAAGCACAATGCAGAAAGGTAGTAAAGCCAAAAATTTAAGCAACGTCGCGGTACTACGAACTTCATATTCGTGCAAATGGATGCCTTTTGCCTATCAGCCAACCTTAGATGCTCATTTAAGCCCTTTCTTTATATTTTTAGTAATACCTTCACAAAATAATTTAATTCTACCATTAGTTAAGGCTTTTTTCTTGTCAATTCTCTTCAAGATCAATAAAAATTCTCTCTCAATTCCATCAAGAAATGTATCATTTGTTTGAATTTCTTCTTGAAGCTACTTTGGAAGTCATGAAGAACTAAGGTACTTTTCTTTGAGAATGAAAATTCTAGCAATTCTTTCTTGAAAATCATGTCAAATTTGCTCTCTAATTTCAATCTTTGGTTGAATTCCAATCTTGCTTTTGTAAATAATTATTGTTTGATTAAATTGGCCTCTCACGAAAGCAATAATTTTCTTTAATCTTTAATGGCGCTAAGCATGATCTTCGAAGAAAGGTTGATTGAAAGTTTTTTATTCGATCTCAAGAATGTTATCCTTTTGATCTTTTCTTTAATTTTCAATTAGAATTCAATTAATTAACAATTATTGAGATTGAGGCTTTTCTTGCTATTGAATATCACAACATTGAACTTACAAACTTAATGCTAACTCTAAGGAACTCATGGAAACCGCTAAGATGGAAATGTTTTCTTTGTGTTTAGTATGAATTAGATTTGATTCTTGATTCATTAACAAAGGTTGATTATTTTTTTTGAACTAATTAGTTATGAATTGAATTAGATTTCCATGAATTTATTTGTTCTATGATGAAAAGAATGCTTTCCCATTTTAACTTGATTGATTGAATTCATTTACATTTTATGCCCTATTATCTTTCATAATTGCACTCAAACATTTACTTGCTTTACTTTACTTTCATGCATTGTCACAACCCTCCCCCCCCCCCCCCCACACACATCATAAATTAGAATGCTTGCATTTTTTTTCAATATTTGCATATCTAAACATAGATTCTCTTGGGTTCGACCCCAAACTTATTCTTTACTACGTTTTAAATAGTCGCTTGATATATAGTTGGGTTATAAATATCTTTTGTTGGTTGAGAATTGAGGGTTCTTTAACCCATTTGCATTTCATATCTTTTCTACGACACCCTCGTACTTTTAACCGAACAAAATGGCACCGTTGTAGGAGAATCTTGGCAATATCTTGCAAATCATTGATTGAAAATCTTGAGTTCTAAGTAAAATACCAAAAAGATATTGTTTGTGTTGTTATCTTTCCTTTGTTGCATGACCTGCTTCTTCGGGAGTTTTGAGTTAGATTTGTCTTTTGAAGATAAAACCCGTGAGGAAAGAAGACTTCGAAGGAAGAGAAGAGAAGAAAGAAACCATGAAGGTCAAGATCAAGGACGTGATCAATGTAAGAAAGAGAGTTAGAAGATCCTCAAGAACCAAGAAGACAAGAAAATCAGAAAAGACAAAAGATGAGAGAAGTTTGTGAGAAGACGTTGAGAGAAGTAGTCGAACCGGACCTTACCCAAAGGCTTCTTTGTATTGTCATTTCGACAACCACCATTCCATTCGAGTTGAAATCGGAGCTAATCCATCTTTTGTCCATCTTCAAAGGAAGTTCGAAGAGGACCCACACAAACATCTAAAAAACTTTCATATGGTGTGAGATTCATTGAGACCTCACGACATAACAGAAGAACAACTTAATTTGAGATCCTTTTCGTTTTCTCAAACCGATAGTGTAAAAAGTTGGTTTAGCTACTTACTACTCGGATCAATAACAACTTGAAATAGTGTCAAGATGAAGTTTCTCGAAAAGTTCTTTCTCAATTCACATGCCAACAATATTAGAAAGAAGATCTATGAAGTTCGTCAAGCCGTTAGAGAATCACTTTTTGAGTATTGGGAGAGATACAAGGAGTTGTGTGCAAGCTTCCCTCACCACCAAATCTCGGACCAGTACTTGATCCAATATTTCTAATCCTGATTGTTAGCCTTCGATTGAAGCAAGATTGATATGGCCGCCGACAGTGCTCTTGCTGACAAACGTTCATTCGAAGCAAGCGATTTAATCTCTACTATGACGGAGAACTCTAATAACTTTGGGAGTAGAGCAACCGAGGTGAACTTCTTGTCTTCAAAAGATATAAATGAATTATGGTCTCCATTATCTAATCGTACTTCTCTTGTGATACAGTTGGCCAAAAGAGCAAATCAACAAATGATGACATGCAGTGTATGCGGAGTTTTAGGACATCCCACCAATAAGTGCCCCAAGGTCACAAAAGAGGTCAATGCATTCATAGGTTTCCAAAGAAAGTATGATCTTCATAGTAAGACGTACAACACCGGATGCAAAGACCATCCTCACATAAAATGGGAAAATCAAGGAAATCAAGAATCGAGGCGTTCCTACCCTTCTTCTTCTTTCCAAGGTATGCCTCTTGAAGATATTGTGAAAACTTTAACTAATAGCTCTTTGAATACGCAACAAGATATAAATCAATTGTAAAAAGCCTCTATCCAATCCTCTCAAGAAATAAAGTCATTGCAACATGAAACAAAGGTCGGCTTCACTAGTATTTGCAACTAAAATCACAATTGGCGTCAGTTGTAAGTAAATTGGACAATAAAGGTAAATTGCCAGCCCAACTGAAACACGCCAACATGAGCGCGATTACTCTTAGAAGTGGAAGAAGTCTTTCCCCAACCAGTAAATTGTTGGATGATTGTCACGACCCTCTTCCTTCTCAAACACAATTTGAGGTAAAGAATGATGAGAAAAGTGAAACACAAGACTCACCGTGAACAAAGGTATGTGAAACCCCTTACGTATTCCTAATTACATTCCTAAAGCTCCTTTTCCAAGTAGGTTAGCACCTTAGAAAAAAGGTGCTTGCAAGGATGAAGAACTATTGGAGGTATTCAAGAAAGTTCAAATAACCTTACACCTCCTTAGTGCAATCCAACAAATACCGAGGTATTCAAAATTTCTCAAGGAGCTTTAAACTAAAAAGAGGAATGCTAAGAAAAAGTAAAGTGTTAGGGTAAGTTGAAATGCTTCCGTACTTTTAAAGAAAAATGTACTGGAAAAATGTAGATATCCGGGTATGTTTAATTTGTCTTGGTTTATTGGAGATAGAAAAATCAATAAATCTATGTTAGACTTAGGTGTTTCTATCAATATTATGCCATATCACGTCTATCAAGATTTAAAATTGAATAACATGGAAAAGACAATGTATGCATCCAATTAGCCGATAGATCTTACTTTACTCTATTAGGAATTGTTGAATACGTGCTATTAGTGAGACCTTTCATGAAAACGGCTAAAACAATTATTGACGTAGATAAGGGGCCTCTTTCAGTAGAATTTGATGGGGATGTCTTTTCTTTGAATATTAAAGATGCAATAAAATTTCATGTAGAAAATCTATCTTTATGTTTTTTAAAAGTTCCTAATCAATTTAATGAAACATTTGATGATAATGATATCTCCCATGGCTTGAATTGTGTTGAAAAGGAAAATTTGGTTGGTGTGAAAAATGATTTGCTTAATGAGAATTGTGATAGGAAGAATAATTTGCTTGATAAGAAGCATGATTTAATTAATGAATATGTTGAGACTTTTGATGATGATCTTGAGATTGATTATGAAGTTCTTTTGTTTAGCGATGATGATGTTTAGATTGACTATGAAAAGTTTTTGTTTAGCGATGAAGATCATGACTTAATTTCTTCTCTTGACAATTTGACTTTGAATGAAAATTTAGAATTCAATAAAAATTGTGAAACGGTTGTTGATTCAAAATTTGTTAATGAGAATTTTTTGCTCAATAATGATTCAATAATTATTAATATCAATTTGGACAATGATAGTGTTTCCCATGTAAATGTAAATACAATACCTTTTGTTGAGGATCATGTCCCTCTCATTGACTTTGTTTTTTATGTCGATTATTCTTTTATTGAAAAATTGTTTGCTTTTCCGGAACAAGGGATCGAGCATGAGTCTCTCCCTTTTGACCTTCTCTAATACTTATGTTTACATGATGAAAACTCTTCTCTTACTTCCACAACACATGTTCATTCAATTCATGACCATGGAGAGACAAGTACGGTAAAAGCGGATGGAGGAATAAAGCCACTCATAAAACTTGCACTTCCTAGAGGCAGTCAGCGTCAAATTTACCGCTTTTCTAGTTTTAGATTTTTGCATCTTCTTTTAGTTTTTACTTTTCAAGTATTTTTAAACTTTCTTGTTTAGTTTTTAGCTTCCAAAATAAATTGACAAAATTTTGAAAATTATTTTGAATTAAAAGATAAACACATTTGAAAGGCGAAACAAGCTTCCAAATGACAAGCCGAGCACAACCAAAACGCACTCGTCCAAAGATCAAGGGGAGTTTCTGTTCTCTTTATTTTATTCTCATTCTTTTATTTTTTATCTTATGCTTCAAGGACAAAGCATGCTTCTAAAGTTGGGGTGGTTGGATTTAGCTCGTTTTCATTACTTGTTTGTATATTTTTTTAGCATTGTTTGCCAATTTTTTTTTTTAAAAAAATTGCATTACATATGATGAATTGAATCTTGCTTTTATATTTGATTCATGCATATCTGAATAACCTTGAGCATCTAAGCTCGGGTTTGAGGATTTAATGATGATTGAATACATGAATGAAAAGCTTGTTTAATATGAATATTTGAATGCATGATTGAGAAAAAAAGTTGCATAAATGTTCTCTCTTGTTGCTTGGTGCTTTACCATGATGGTTGATGACACAAATTTCTTGTCTTAACTTGCATGATTTTTAGTACGAAAAAAGCACTCACAATTTTGAGCCCATTTAAAAAAAAAAAAATTATCTTGTCATCTCATGCATTTTTTTAATACTTCGTCAAGTCATGTAGAATCTTTGATCCTCTAGAAAAGAAAGTAGTATTTATATTTATTTGTTGTCACCTCGAAAGGTCGATTATTCCATCTTGTTTATTAGGTGACTCTTAGAATATGGAAAAGTCAAACCGAAAAAAAAAAAGATAGAGTAAAGAAAATGCTTGCTAGCCATAGAAAGAAAAAGAAACAAAAACAAAAGAAAGAAAAGAGTGGCAAGAGCAAAGAAAATGCTTGCTTAGAAAAATGTGAGGCTTGAGCATAAAAAATGAGAAAATAAAGCTCAGTGAAAAAGAAAAGAAAAATGAGTGAATTGCACGTTTAGGTTTAAGGGCTAGTTACCTCCTCTGTGAGCAGTAAGAGTTGTTCAATGTTAATGTGGTATCAACTCCTACAGGACAACTTTCCTTTTGCCTTATAAAACAAGGGCATCTCTAATTCTAGCATTTTTTAGTTAACTTGTCGAGGGTCTTGTCTATAAGGAGAAATCCTTCCCGAACTAGATTAGGGAAAACAATTTTAGAGTACATTAACCCCTCGAGCATGCTTAGTGAGTCAAAATAAAGAGGTCGTGCATCAACTAAGGCATGATTTTACTTGAAAAAACTCTTTTAAAAAGATTCTTAATTAAGTTTTTGCTTCTTACAATATTTAAATGATTGCAAGCTTAAGCTTGAAAATTGTTAAGATTTGAGTTTGGTGCATAACAACTTTTGAGAACATTATCGTACTATGCATGAATGATTGATTTTAAATTTTTGTAAATGATGCACGACTTCCTTGCTTGATGTTGAGTGTATGTTAGCATATTCTTCTTTTCCTTGCTTGGAATGACCAAGAGCTAAAGTTGGGGGGTCTTTGATAGCTCCGTCAAAGAACTAAGTTTTCTAGGTTAAGACTCCTAGGATAGCAAAACTTATTCATTAATTCTATTTTTATAGTAAATAATAATTTAGATGAGCCAAAAAGTCCAACACAATAAGAATCACTCAATTCCAAGCTAAAACGAGCGAAAACGGGCTAAAAGAATTGGCAGTGCAAATCAGCATTGCCCCTACCGCCGAAGCACCGAGCACGACACTGAAAACAGTAAGCTCAAAAATTGGCAGTGCCACAACACTATGAACTTCGAATTCTCCCAAATGCGCACCTTTTGCCCTCCAACCGACCTTAGATGCATATTTAAGCCATTTCTTTGTATTTTTAGTAATAACTTCACTCTAAAATTTATTTGTTCCATTTGTTTGGACTTATGTCTGGTAAATTCTCTCCAAGATCAATAAAAATTCTCTCTCGATTCCATCAAGAAATGTCTTCTTTGTTTGATTCTTGAAGCTAATTTGGAAGTCATTTAAGAATGGAAATTCTAGCAATTCTTTCTTGAGAAGTCTAATTGACTCTCTAATTTAAACTAGTTGAATACCAATCTTGCTTTTGTAGTTCATTCTTATTTGATTGAATTGGTCTCTCATGAAAGCATGAATTTTCTTATCTTTAACGGTGCTAAGCATGATCTTCGAAGCAAGATTGATTGAAAGTTGTTGCTTTGACCTCAAATATGTTTTCCTTTTGATATTTTCTTTAATTTTCAATTAGAATTCAATTAATTAAACATTCTGAGATAGAGGCTTTCCTTGCTCTTGAAAGTCACAACATTGAAACCTAGAAACTTAATGTAAACTCTAAAGAACTCATGGAAACTGCTAAGATGAAAATGTCTTCTTTGAGTTTAGTATGAATTAGATTTGATTCTTGATTCAGTAATAAGGGTTCATTAGTTTTTTTGAACTTATTAGTTGTGGATTGAATTAGATTGCAATGAATTTATTTGTTTTATGATTGAAAGAAAGCTAGAATGATGCATTGCCGCTTTTATTTGATTGAGAGAATTCATTTACATTTTAGACCCTATTATTTTTTGTAATTCCACATAAACATTTACTTGCTTTACTTTATTTTCTGGCATTATCTCAAAAATCCCCCTCATCATACATTAGAATTCTTGCATTTTTTAATCTAGATTTGCATACCTAAACATAGATTCTCTTCGGTTCGACCTCAAACTTATTCTTTACTATGTTTTATGTAGTTTCTTGATATATAGTTTGGGTTATAAATATCTTTTGTTGGTTGAGAATTGAGGGTTCTTTAACCCATTTGCATTTCTTATCTCTTTTACGACACCATCGTATTTTCGACCGAACAACACACTTGGCAAACTACCTTTGATTGGTTACTATCTACAATAAGTTGCTCAACGGCTACCACTAAGTTAGAAATCTTGGTTTTCAGTTCATTCACCTCAGTAGAAGATTTAGATCTAGAAGAGGTTCTTGTCCCAAAATCTTGAGAATTGGTTGTCGTAGTAGAGATCAATCTTTAAGCCTTAGATTGATATCAACCGACCAAGCATCAAATTATTAATTAGATTTTATTTAATAATTGTGATGTAATTTTAATATTTTTCTAGTTTTATCGTTTTTAATAATATTTAAGTAGGGTTAATTTAGTCTTTTTATGATGGATTATGATTTTTGTTGGGCATGCTATTTAAGCCTTGTTATTAGGTTGTAAAATCAGTTTTTGGCATATCGAACTTGGAGTGAGATTTTCCTCTGTGTTGATAGAGATTCATCATCTTTTGCAATTCTTGATCTATTGTTGAATGTTTGAGCATTCAGGTAAGTTTGATCATCTTGCTTGTGGAGTGTTTAAACCTTGAGTCTTATCTCTTGGTCTTCGATCAAAAGGTAATCCAATTCTAGTCATTTCCTTTGGATTGTTGTCAAATTAACTTGGGAGTTTTAGAATTTGATATTAGGGGTTCACCAATTGGGTTCCTAATTATCAAAACCTAAGGTTTTCATATCATTTGGTATCAGAGCCTAGGCTCTAGATTGGGTATATATTTAATTGCTTTCTGAGTTGATTCTAGATTTGAATTAGAATTTGGTATATGTTTTTTGTGTCTACACTGCATTCGAAAAAAAAATTAAAGTTGAATTGGAAATCGTGAGTTTTAGTTGAAAAATAAAAGAGACACATGAAGAAAAGGAAAGAAAAATCAATTTTGCATTCTGACGATGGAACCTCAAAATTGGAAAAATATTGAAGGATTGTGCAATATGAACTACAATTGGAAGGAAATCTAAAAAAAAAAAAAAAAAAGACAAAGAAATCTGACGTTGAAAATCAGAGAAGAGTGAATAAAATTTGGAACCAGGCACGCCAATTAAGCTACTGAAATTTCATGAGTTATAAGCAGTTGAACGTTTGTAAGTAATGTATAAAGAAAGAAGAGGTTTGAGAATTAGTTACTATGTTGATCAAATCATGCTTGCATTATTCTTTTTCAAATCTAGATGTGTATCTTTTATGGAAGAAGAAAATTGATGTCATATTTGAATATCAACATTACCTTGAAAAGTAAAAGGTAAAACTTGTTGTTTTTAAGTTTGAAGAATATGCCCCAACATGGTGGAGACATTTATTGTCGAGAATGAGGAGAAGTGGAAATCGTTCAACACTCTCATGGAGAGAAATCAAGGTGCTAGTGAGAAAGTGTTTTGTTCTTCAGAGTTTCTACAAATTGCAAGCTTTGAAGCAAGGGAGCAAAAGTGTGAACACTTACTATAAAGAGTTGTTGTTACTACTTGAGGAGGTTAACATATATGTGGAAGAGGCAACTATCATGAATCGATTCTACAGTAGAAAATTATTGACATGCTTGCCGAACGAGAAAAAATTTGACCTTGTGAGGACTTAGAAGAACTGGTGCACGTTGCCATCAAGATAGAAAGGTTACTCCAGACGAAATCTTCAAGGTACACTAAATTCAAGCACAATTTTAATGCCACCACTAGTAAAGAGAAGCGTAATAATGTTGTATCAATGCATGAACATGATGTTTTGTCTAGTAAGTCATTAGATTGCAAGGACTCACTTCATAGTAATGTTGGCATTGTTGTTGAACCACTTATTACTGGAGAAGCATGTGTTAATGGTAGTGGGACAGAGGAAGTAGTGAACTGAAAACTGACATACTTTCTAGTCCATTAGAGTCCAAAGTAATATATGATCCTACTGTTGCATCATGGCTTCCAAGAGAAGAAAAACTTGTTGTGTGTGAGTTGGAAGACAAAAAGCATGTTGAGACTAAAGAAACAAAAATAAAAGAAAATGAAAAAATGCAAATATTGATGAGAGAAAAGCCAAAAATATGATTTTGAAAATTTGTGAAGATAACCAAAGAGTTGATTTTCTAATAGGTGAGCTTCAACTGAGTTTGCCTAGTTTCTTTTGAGTTTTTGCAGGATTTTAAAGCTTGATAATGAAACAAGCTCCACTATTATGTTATGTTTCTTTTGATGGTCACAAATTGAATAGAGATTGGAAAGACCAATATTCTTTTAAAACTAAGAGGAATCCAATATGGTGTCTACCTTTGACATCTCATGATCTCAAGGATGCTTTGCAAAGTAGACCATCCAAGAGAAGTACAAGGAGATTGACATCATTTTCTTCTTATGACTTCAAGACTGCTTTACAAGGCATTGATTTGGAACCGACCAAACATCAGATAATTAATTAGATTTTAGTTAATAATTGTGATCTAATTTTAATATTTTTTTAATTTTATCCTTTTTAATAACATTTAAGTAGCGTTAATTTAGTCTTTTTATGATGCATTAGAGTTTTTATTATGAATGTTATTTAAGCTTTGCTATAAGGTTGTAAAAACTTTTGTTGGCATATTGAATTTGGAGTGAGATTTTCCTCTGTGTTGATGATAAAGATTCATCACCAACTTTTGCAATTCTTGATTTAGAGTTGCATGTTTGAGCATTCAAGTAAGTTTGATCATCTTGCTTGTGGAGTGTTCAAACCTTGAGTCTTATCTCTTGATCTTGGATCAAAAGGTAATCCAAATCTAGTCCTTCCTTTTTTATGGTTGTCAAATTTACTTGAGAATTTTAGAATTTGATATTATGGGTTCACCAATTGGGTTCCTAATTTTCGAATCCTAGGGTATTCATATTACAGATGGTGTTTTGTTCTTGATCGAGACTTCCACGGCTGTATCGATGCTTCTCTTGTCATGGGTCAATTGTCCCTCGTAAAAGTATCGTATTAGCATATGATCAGAAATAAGATGATGAGGAAATTTAGCACATAACGTTTTATACCTTTTTCAGTAGGCATAGAGAGACTCACCGTTGTCTTGCATGATTCCATATATCTCTTTACGTGCACCTGTAGCTCGTGATGTAGGGAAGAAATTCTCTAAAAACTTGTGTTGCATCTCCTTCCAAGAAGTGATACTTCCCAGTGGAAGGTAGTACAACTAATCTTTTGCCTCTCCACTTAGAGTGAAGGAGAACGCTCTAAGATTCACTTGTTCCTAATCTACACCATGTGGTCTGATTTCAGAGCATACGATATGGAATTCCTTCAAGTGCTTATCAGGATCCTCAGTTGACAAACCATGAAAAGTAAAATGTAAGTGAAGTAAACAAGACTTTAATATGTACCGTTGTTTTTCGGATATGTAATGCAAAGAGGTTACTGAGTGGTATCTGCTTCGAAGATTGCTTGTAGAGTCTTCTCTTGTTTTGCCACAAGATTAGTCATGTGTTGTACTTCATGCTCTTCCCTAAAACTTCATTCAGACGTGTCTTCTACACAGATCAGATCATTAAGTTCTTCTTACCTTCGTCGCTCTATTCTTATTCATCTTTATTTCCAATCAATCTTTGCAAAGAACATGAATATTGTGTCTTCGAGAGAACTAGACATGCAATAGAAGAACATGAATTAGAAATTAACCACAACACATATCCTTAAAATAAAAAGAAATCAATCGACTCCCCAACAACGATTCAATATAGTCGATGGCCAAACAGGGTGTCAAATCCTGCGACTCTCGTCAAATAAATTTATCATTTTATTCGTATCTCACTCTAAACTAGTTGTATTCTAGGGTAACTACGGAGCCGATCCACATGTAACGTGCTAGATTTCTCAAGATCTAAAGGCTTATAGTCGGTAACAAGTGGAGGGGTTGATTGAAGTAAACCAATCACATAAAACAAACAAAAGCGAGCAACTAAAATTGGTGATGCAAAATGAATTGTGTGAGTATAAGAGAAAATTGCATGAGATATAAAATTCAATTAATTACGAGAACTTAGCTTGGATATAAACTGATTGATTCTTCTTTCTTTCTTATCATCGATTTAGCTAATGATGCATTACGAACAATATTCAAGCTTAAACTTAGGCATTACACTTAGGACCCTAAGTGGACTGTTGCATCGAAATATTGAGGGTATCGTTAACAGAAGAGAAATATGAAAAATATGGGTTAAAGAACCTTCAATCTCAACCAAAAAGTTATTTATAACCCAAAATTATGATCAAGAAACTAGTAAAAACATAGTAACGAGCAAGTTCACGGTCGAACCCAAGAGAAATATGTTAAGGTACACAAATCTTTAATAAAAAACAAGAATTCTAATGTATGGATGGGGGGTTTTGTGGTGACAATGCAAAGGAAGTAAAAGAGAAAGCAAGTAAATAGTTTTTTGGAATTAAAAAGAGATATTAGAGCATAAAATGTAAAAAAGTTCTCTCAATCAATTTGAAGTGGAAATGGATTTTTCTAGCATTTTTTCCATCATAGAACAAATAAAATCATTGCAATCAATTTCAATCCACATCTAATTAGTTTAAGAAAACTAATTAACCTTCATTAATGAACAAGAATCAAATATAAATTCATACTAAATTCAAAGAAGACATTTTCATCCTAACAGTTACCATGAATTCTTTAGAGTTTGCATTAAGCTTCTAGGTTTCAATATTGTGACATTCAAAAGCAAGGAAAGCCTTTAGCTTAAGAATGATTAATTAATTGAATTAGAAATTCAAGAAAAGGTCAAAAGAAAAAGATGTGTTTGAGATCAATTCTAGAATTGCCAATCAATCTTGCTAACAAAATCATGCTTAGCGCCATTAAAGATTCAACTAGATTCAAACTTTCATGAGAGATCAACCCAATCAAACAAGAATTCATACAAAAGCAAGATAGGAATTCAATTAAAGATTGAAATTAGAAAACAATTTAGACATGATTCTCAAGAAAGAATTACTAAAATTTCCATTCACAAAGAAATTACCTTAGTTCTTCATTGTTCCCAAAGTAGCTTCAAGAAGAAATTCAAACAAAGGAGACATTTCTTGAAATAATTGAGAGAGAATTTTTATTGATCTAGGAGAGAATTTATAAGACAAAAGCCCTAACTAATGGTAAATTTTAAAAATGAGTGAAGTGTTATAATAATCTTAATGAAAATGACTTAAATAGCCAATCAAGTTGGTTTTTTGGGAGGAGAGACGTGCACCACATGCACTCCTGATGGAAGCCAAAAGTTAATAGTGCTGCAACGCTACGGTTACGCGTCAAGGCGCTGGGCTAACCTACTTCGACACTGTGACTCTGGAATGAGCGTTGCAACACTGCTCCATTTCACAGCATTCTACCTTTCAGCATCGTGCTTGGTGCGGCGACACTAGGGGTGACGACGATGTCCCAATATTTATGAAAATGTCACTAATCTTCATTTGGCTCGTTTTTGCTTATTTTAACTGAAAATTGAGTCATTTCCATTGCATTGGACCATTCGCTTCTCTAGATCATAAGTTTCTATAAAATAAGAAAATTGATGCATAAGTGTGACTATCCTAGGAGTTTTAACCTAGACAAACTAGTCTGTTTATGAAGCTATCATGGATGGTCATTGAATCACATTTACATCAAATTAACTGGAGACCCTCTCCTAATTATCATTAATGAGCATTAACATAAAAAACACACTAAGCACATTAACATCAAAGACACACTAAGCAACTAATCAATTTCCACCTTCCAATCAACTAATTTAGTGATGCTATCTAGGCTATTCGGTGTTGGAACCCCAGATAAATAATTCAACCTAAATTAACCCTTCACTTCTAAGCGATTCACCCTAACGATTATGTATTAGAAGCCAATCAATCAAAGAAACATGGTAGATTTGTTATATCATTCATATAAGAAAGATTGAATAATAATATCAAGATATCATTCATACTCAATCAATCACAATGTTTAAGAACAGAAAATCTCAAAGAAAAGACAAGGAGTTCAATACTCTAAACCCCAAGCTAGCCTATACTTCTTTAGCCAAGAAAACTTATGATCAAAAGCATAAATCTTCAATGGTTCAACCAATATAGTATGTGAATTGTAATACAGAGGAATAAGTCTAAGAAATTAGGTTTAAATTGGGTAATTCTTCTCTCTCCGAATTAAACATAGAAATGTTTTTTTTAAAGAAATCAATAAGACGCTGTGATGCTTGGAAATTCTTGTCAAAACGTAGAGTGGTATAATATGAGTACTTGAAATTTATGTAGAGACATAAACGAGGATCAAGTTCGAGTCATAATCTAAATGGTCTATAGTATAGAATAAGGTTGGACGCTTTGTTCTGGGAACACTATGGATGCGATCCACTTTCTATTCAGTACAAGTATTGTCATTCCAAGACACTCATGTAGAGACATGTGAGTGGGGGCATACTATGCAAAGAGATTGTATAAGACCAGACCATGAAATAGTCATTTTTACGTTATAACACCATTAACTGATTAAAATTGACTATTTCGATTATAGATGACCTTGGTAACTCGACCTTAGTCCTGAGCTAACTATGAACTCCTATTTACACGGGATTATTCTTAGATCTGCGCAGGTGATGACAGTTCACCAGCACTGGCCCAATAGACCTCCCATTTCAAGAATAAGACCGGGTGGATAGTTGGAGACGTAGGGTACAAGACGAAATTTACTCCTACACGTTTTTAGGGTTAGTACATAGGTTGTTTCCTTAAGTACTGACTCCAGGTCTTGAACTAAGGGGCCCCCGCTCTCTCATTGGCCCAAGAGAGATTTGATTTATAGGTTGGACCTTAAACCAATTGTTCATTAGAGGATCAGTTGAGGCTTAAGGAACAAGATGTAATTTTGGGGGTAAAACAGTAAATTGACGCAACCGAAACTACGAACAATTTGTGAAGGATCTACTTACAAATTATGGTTATATTAGGTGGACACAAATATATCTACAGTGAGGAGATTACAGCTAGGGATATAGTGGATAGTTCTGATTAGTTAATGAATGCTGATTAACTTGGTTAAAAGACTTTAGTCGGTTAATCTCAAATCGTTGGAGCTCGTTATCTCTAGATCTATTAGGTCCCTCTACTAGCTCGTTATGGATTTAAACATAGAACAAAGTGATCGGAAATTCGAATTGTTTAAATGAGTTGAGAAATTAAATCGTCAATAATATTCGATATAATTAACGATTACAAATTAAGCTAGAAATAATATTTAAATGAAATTAAATATTAAAAATTTGAATAGAGATTCGAATTAGATATATCGGATTGATCGGTATTTGTGAAATTAAAAATTAATATATAATAATATAATACTATTAAATTAATTAAAAGGTTTAATTAATCATATATTATAAGTATTATTATTATTTAATTAAAATAATTTAGAATTAATTAATAATATTATTAATTAAATAAATGTTTCTTTTAGTTTTCTATTAATTTTTAGAAATTCAAAAATTAAAAGTCAAAAAGTTTGACTTTGATACTGGAAAAATCCAACTCCTTAGTGCAATGCTTGTAAGCTATTTGCTTGGGTGAGTTGGAACGCTTTTCTTCTTCCACAAATCCCACTTACTAAATCAAAGTTAAGTGTCAAATAGTTTTGCAAATATGATTTGTTCTTTGGTTATTTAATGCACAATTTGATTCTGTATACGGTATGATGAAGCTTGATGAATCTTGGAAAAAAATTATCAAGTGTTCATAAACTAATTTCTCTCATAAACTCACAAAATTGGTCACAAATTTGATCTCACAATCAAGTCCTAAGCCTAGTGGATAGTAGAGAATACTCCTATGGTTGTTCACAACTTGATTTAATCAAATTTCATCAAGAATTGAGGAAGAATTTTGAACTACAAAGGTAAGTATTCATAAATTTCATTTTTCCCTTTTTTTTCAACATGCTTAATCCTCAAAATTCATGAAATTTAGAGTGTTTTAGTTCGATTCTCTTCTGCTAGCATGTTAATTTTACTTTCAACTACATCATCAACACACTCAAAATACTTAAACATTTTAGATGAACTTAAAGAATTTAGGGTTTATACTAAAACTATTATGTTACAGGATGTACATTGATATCTTAATAGGAAGCTTAACATGTTCACTAGTTTGTCCAGTAGTGGGTCACTTACTGCGCCCAGTAGTGGGTCACTTACTAAGTATACTTAATACTCATCCTTTTCTATGGTTTGAATTTTTCAAGCAAATGTAAAGGCAAGTTGACAAGTGACAAGAGGGACTTGTGACCTAGTCATTTGAGACTAGATTGTTGCTTCCACTTTACCTCCATGATTTTAGATTGTTTTTTATTACTTTGTTGGATAGAAAGTTTCATGATTTGAACATTTATTTTCTTTTATGGTTTTGAATAGGGGACTCCGAGCTAAAATTTTATTATTCATTTATTCATCGAGTTATTTATTTATTTATTTTTAAACACTATCCACTTGAGGTAGCTTAAGATTGAAAAGTTGGGTTGTTATACTATCATTGATAGAATCTTATATTTTGTTATATTTTGTAAATAGTTTAGTTCATTATGCTATATTTGAAAATGCTTCATAATCTGAATTGTTCAAATTATTTAATGGAATTTAAGTTATTAGTTATATTAATATAATTAGTGTAAAGTATATTGATACATCAAACTATATAGTGATTTATAAATATGATTTATAATTAAAACTATATAATATGTTGAGAGATACATATTTGAATGAGAATCAAATGTTATTTATATAAATAAAACTTCTATAAATTCTATATGTTTTAACGTGAATATGATTCACATTAAAACTATATGTTTTAAGAAAGAGTTGCATTGTAATATGATTATAATGCATTTAGTATAGTTTATTAAATAGTTAATTAACTATGTTATATTATATATATTTATTTATGAAAAAAATACCATTTTGGTCCCTAAGTTTTTAAGAATGGGTGCATTTGGTCCCTAATGTTTCCAATTGACCAATTTAGTCCCTGAGTTTTTAAGAATATGTTTAAAAGGTCCCCCGACTATTAAATCTATTAATTTAAATATAAAGTTAATTAAAAATATGATATGGCAAGATGATTTGGAAAATATATTATTTTTTAATCTTTCCCACTTCCCCTTGTCTATCTCTCATCTTTCTTCCACTTCTCTTTCCTCTCTCTTCATTCTTCCTCTTCTCTCTTTTTCTCTTCTCTTCTCTATCTCCATCTTTCTTTTGTTCGTCATTTTTTCAATTAAATAATTGATTCACGTCAGTGACACCATCAGTGCGTTTTTAAGCTTAATGCTTTTGAAAACCTAACATGCAACTTCTTCATATTTGAAACTTTTGTCCTCCATATTTGAATCTCTTGTGCCACACCACCTTGAAAATTGCACCTACAAACTCTTCAAGAGCAGTAAAGTGCCTAATTTGTGTTGAAAAGCTTTGCAACAAACAAGGATGCATCGTAAGAAAAAGAAGGAAATATGGAGATGGAGAACATAGGAGAAAAAAGAAAATAGGAAGAAAAAGGAGAGAGAGAAGAGAGAGAAGTGAAAGAAAGAGGAGAGAGAGACAAGAGAAGTGGTGATATGAAAACTCTAGGATTTGTAAATTAGGAACCCAATTGGCGAACCCCTAATAACAAATTCTAAAACCCCCAAATCAATTTAACAAAAACACAAGGGATTGGATTAGATTTGGATTACCCTTTGATCGACGACCAAGAGATAAGGAGAATTAGTTCCTCACTCCAAGTTCGAACACTCCACAAGCAAGATGACCAAACTTACCTGAATGTTCTTGGCTTGCAACCCTAAATCAAGAATTGCAAAAAGGCGGCGATGAGACTCTGTCATCTACCAAAGAATTTTCATTCTAGAAAACCCTAAATCTTTAATTATCAAAAACTCTTCATAAAAACACCTAAAGGCGAGGCTTAAATAGTCTCCCAATAAAACCCTAATTCATTGGGAAAAGACTAAATTATCCATTTTTAAAAGTTGTTAAAAAAAAGATAAAATGAAAAAATATTAAAAATACATCAAATTATTAAATAAAGTCTAATTAATAATTTGATACTTGGTTTGTTCATGTCATCCTCTCCTTCCTTTGAAGGATTCGTCCTCGAATCTAAATCAAAGCCTTGTAAAGCAGTCTTGAAGTCATGAGAAGAAAATAATGTCAATCTCCTTGGACTTCTTTTGGTTGGTCTCCCTTGCAAAGCATCATCTAAGTCATGAGATGTCAAGGTTGGACACCATGTTGGATTCCTCTTAGTTTTAAAAAAATATTGGTCATTCAAATCTTCATTTAGTTTGTGACCATCAAAAGAACTTTCACCACTCATGGAGCTTTTGTTTTAATACTTTTACTTTCTGCAAAAAAATCAAAAGAAAAACTAGGCAAACTTGGAGGAAGTTCACCTGTAAGAAAACAGACTCACCTAAATACTTGTTTAATCCATTTATGAGCTAGCAGAGATGGATCTAATAGACCTTCAGTTATAAGCTCTAATGATACGAGCTTAAGTAATTAAACTCTTTAATTAATTAATCAGCATTCATTAACTATATGGCACTCCACTATATACCCATAGATGCACTCCCATGAACTGTAGAACATTGATTTTGACAATTTTATATAAGTCAATCATTCTCAGTTTGTTTGTAACTATAGTTGGATCAAATTATCGTTTTACCCCTATAGTTACTTCTTGTTCTGTAAGTACTAGCGATCTTCTGATAAACAATCTGCTTATGGTCCATTACATAAAGAAAATCTCTCTCAAGTCAAAAGGAGGGTAAGACTTCATTGTTAAAGTCGTAGAGTCAGCAATTAAGGAAACAACCTATCTACTTACACTAAAGGAGGGAAGGAGTGAATTTCGTCTTATGACACACTATGTTCTCAGCTCCCCACTCAGTATCATTCCAAGATGGTTAGGCTTATTGAGTCAGCATGTAATGCCCCAAATAACGGAGGTCTTTACTTGAATAAAAACTTAAAGTCTTAACATAAAGTCTGTCTGATATTCACTCGTTACATACTGAGATCATCATAACTTAACAAAAATATAACGGAAGCATTAGTCAATATATTAACATGAATATAACGGAAGGGTGAGTATACCATGGATTCCTCTTATCCTTCGTCGGTATCCTCTTTTGAAAAAACAAACATAGAAAGGGTAAGTATATAAAATACCCAGTAAATGATCCACTACTGGGTCCGCTAGGTAAACTATTAACTTCCTATTAAACCTATACCCTGTGTCATACAGTCTAGTGATTTTATAGGAATGCTCATATCAGCCCAAACGCAAAAGTTATCTTAGCGAATCTGTGGGGACACGTGCAAAAATAGCCTAGTGTATCGTCGGTACACGTGTAATAACAGTCTAGTGAATCCGTCCCACAAAAATAGCCTAGTGTATCGTCGGTACACGTGTAATAATTATTATTTACTTTTTTACTTTTTTCAATAATCAATAGATATTTTCAAATTCCATTTTTTCTCTTCCTTTTCCAAATCAATCAAATCTCCTCTTACTTCGCATTAATTTCAATATTTTCACAAGTTCAATATATATATATAATTAATTTCAATATATATATTTACTTTATCAACCAAATTCCACCAAATCAAAATATTTTTTACAAATCTTCCAAATAGAAATAATTAACATCCCAAACCAATATAAATAAAACCAACTTTTACCTAATTAATTCAAGATAATTAAACTAAAATTATCTCAAATTTCAGGATGTTACACGGCAACTAAGACCACAAATCAAAACACAACCCTCATGAGCAAGAGTTCATAATTCATTCAAGATTTAGCTTGAGTTACATGGCTATCATTTGAAATGTGAATCTCTTCAATTAATGATGTTTTAACTAGAGATTATATATTTCATGGTCCAATTTTATACAATCTCATTGTATAAGATACCAACACTCACATGTTGTATCCATAGTATTACTAGGATAAGGTACTCAACCTTATTCATGTACTACGCAGACTATTAGATTATTACTTGAACATAATCCACTTGCATGTCAACCACATATTGTTCAAGTTACATCACATAAGTTTGGATCTTAGTTTATTGGATTTAAGTTATGCAACATTAAGTAAATAATACTTTATTTATCAAAAAATGAACAACACTCTATTTATTTTATAATTTGTTTACAAATTTTCTTACTACAGGTTTAGGGCATTTGTAACGCCCCGAGTTTAGGAGTGAGATATGAATGAATCGATATCACATCTAAATGAGAGGGATCCTGAGTACATGAAAGTAAGGTTAATAAAGGCGTAAAAGAACTGAAAGTTACTACGTATAGCAACAAGGTGCACCTTCCTTTTCGGTGGCTCAATCATAGGAGCTCCAAAGTTAAACGTGTTTAATTTGGAACAATTCTATGTTGGGTGACCTTCTGAAAATTTTTCTAGGATACATGTGAGTGAGCACAAAGCATGCTGAAAGGACTCGTGTTAGTTTGTGGGGACAACTTTCACTCTAATAAGTCTTTAACATAAGTAAGGATGATGTCTTCAGATCGCACGAGAAGCAGGGGTATGTTGGGGTCATTAGTTACCGAATTTGAATTTCGAATCCTTGTCCAAATCCTGAACTTGGGGTATTACAACATTGCCAACTAGTATCCCAACATTTACAAGATAACAACCACTATCATTGACAGTTAGTATCTCATAGACAATAGATAACAATCGATATCATTGACAACTTTTAATATTTAATAATACATTGTCAACTAGTATTAGAGTCCCTAAACCCTAAACCCATAGATCATAGAACAATCATAAAACAATTAATATCATTGTAATAAGATCAATCAATATCAAACAAGAATCTAACAATAATGCGATAAAAATCATTATAAGATAGAAAGTAGATAAAAAAAATCAGACATATTATTATTAAACATATTGTTATATTGATGTAGTCCAAAATTAGACATAGTATCATTAAATATATTGTTGTTATAGTAGTTAATTATTTAATCAATTAAAGTAAAAACAATTGAGCATTTCCATATTAAACACTAATTAAACTTAATTTAATTACTAGAAAGTTAAACTATTAATATAAATTACAATAAAATTTATTAAGTCTAAAAATATATTGATACTTAATAATTAATTAAAAGTAATAGTAATTGATTAGTTGATATTAATTTATCAATGAATTAGGCTATATTGCTACCCTTAGTCTCCTATAATAACCTCTTTGTATAGAGGTTATAAGCTTTCCAAGATGAATATATTTTAAGCTTTAAAATTTATTTATTAAATGTCGGTCTAAAATCTCATAGCAAAATCTATTAAACAAACATTGTCCTTGAAATGTTTGATAAATACAACCATCAATTTTGTACTAAAAACAAGAAATAAAAAAATATTCAATCAATTTATGAAGTGCTTAGGAAATTATATAAAATTTTATTTTATTTCACCTAATAAAAAAATGGCACATCAAGGGAGCTCAAACTAAGTGTTTCCATTAAAAGGATCACTCAAGAATCACATTACATTATATTTATAAGTATAAATAAAATAATAATAACAATAATAAAATAACCTCAACAAAACACAAAATACAATAGAACGCCGCAAGAACCAGATTCGGTGACCGGCTGTCGGAGGGAGACCGGAAAGTTCACAGTTCATCAATAAATTGGAATCTAATATCAATGCCTGAGAAGGTGAATAAGAGAGAGGAGAAGAGAAGAGCCGACGACGGCGCCGGAGACTGGGAGAGAGAAGCCAGATCCAGCCTCACGCGCCGGAGCAGGAGCAGGGGCGAAGTCGTCAGCGGCTCCGGAAACCAAGGAGGCGGAGAAGCAGACGGCGAGGATGAAGGAGGCAACCAAGAAGGCATTGGAGATGAGAAGCTTGGCCATTGGAAGAGAATTGATTTGATTGGAAAGTAAAGAGAAAGGTTGAGAGAAATTGATCGGAGATTTGAGAGTGGCGGAGAGAAAGGGTGAAAGTGGAGAGATTATATAGGAGAGGGAGCGGCGCGTGGACCCACAGAAAAGAGGTGACAGCGAGTCAAAAAGTAGAAACGGCTACGAAACAGCTCAATGTGGTTTTTCATAATTTTTTTTTTTTGAAAAAAAGGAATATTTATTTAATAACGGATAGTTCTTTTTTTATTATTATAATTATTTGTTTTGGCCAAATATATAAGATATCCAAAATCTTTCTGTCAATCTCAATTTGATCCTCAATTTTTTGTAAGATTCTCAAATTTAACCCTTAAAGTAGTATAAAAAAATTTGAACACAGTCCAGCACACCTAAGGCCAGGGTTACGTGGTTTGTACATAAAATCTCTCTACTTTTTTAATTTGATATTAATTACATTTTAGAATACAAAAATGTTTAATAGAGATAATTGAAATTTAAATCTTTATGTCTACACTTATCCTTAAATCCTAAGATCCTATTTAAATTAACACATGAATGAGACATAAATTTTAATTTTACGTCGAATTAGACCATAAACTTTTAGATTTTTGTACTAAATAGATCGTAGAATCTAAAAAATGTTAAATAGATCAAAAACATAAATACAAAATTGAAAATTTAAATGTCTATTAAATATTTAGAATGTTTAAACAACACTAAAAACTCTAAAATTTTAACTGATCTATTAGAGAAGAAATTTTGCACACTTTTAAATATACATACTCTAAAGAAAAAAAATAAAAATTAAATAAAAGATAACTACTTTGATACTTATTAAATAATCTATTTGATATTGAAATGAAATCTTTGTGAGGAGGTGAAATTACAAATTAAAATATTTCTTTCAACTTTTAATTTTAATTTGTATTTAATACATAAATTTTTTAAAAATATCTTTGTCTTTAAACTTTCTATGTTAGACATAAAATTAATATTTAGCATTTTCGTTAGTTTTGAAAGGTTGTGCATATATTTAAAATTTATTTAACACTTTAAAATTTCAAAGGTTTATTAGACATAAAATCAAAAATTGAAAAGTTTACCGTATAAAATTAATTTATAGCTTTAAATTTTAGGGTTGTATCAATTGAAGCTCTTGCTTCGCAAGTGTGTCAATGCGCACCTTTTATTATGTCCTATTTTAGTAAATTTTCCGTAAAACTTATAACCGTAAAAGTTAAACTCCTAAATGAATCATTTTAAACTTTTAATTAAAATTTTATTGAAAAATTGTACATGCATTTACTTAAACACAAACATTTGAAGAATTCTACTTACATCTAAGAATTTATGCATTAATACAATTATGCAAGGATGATTTTCAAAGGTATAATAAAAAATCTATATATTGATAGACTTAAGAAAATTTAAGAATTTAATTGTGTCAAATTAAATTTATATGTTTACAAAACTTTAAAATTTATATTGAAATAATAATTAGTTTAGTATTTTAAATTTATATAATTCTAAAGTTGGAGGGTATAAATTCAAATAGGTGGTAAGATAGTTTGTAAAATTTAAAAGTTGTAAGATAGTTTTTTTCTTTTTTTTAATTAAAAAAAAAAAAAAGAAAAAGAAAAACAGCTAAAACGTGGAAAAGCGGTTGGAGGGAAACAGGAAACAGGGTGTGGACGGCGGGCATGAGAATCTGACACGTTGAAGAGGAAGAAGTTTTATTTTCACACTTTGGTTCAACTAATTCAGATTTGTATGTCGGCACGCCGGATTTATTGAAACCTATAACGTGCCCTAAATCCCTCAAACCCTAAACAAAACAAACAAATAACCTTTTTTCTTTTTACCGTTTTTCCATTTCTTAAAAAAAAAAAGAAATTCAATATCATTCTTAGTCTTAAACTTTTACAAAAAAGAAAAAAAATTAATTTAGCCTATGAATTTAGAATTTTGGATTGTAATAATTTAGTCTTCACATTTTACTAACGTAACAATTATTCTTATACTGTAAACTTTATAATGATTAATTTCTATTGTGAAAATTAGTGTTAATTAAAGTTGAATGAAGTTTTTGGATAAATGAACTGATAAACTAATTATAGATTCAAATAGGTTTATAAAATAGGAAGTGTATATTATAAAATAATAAAATTAGGTTCTAATTTTAATGAATTTTTTTTTTTATCAATAAGCAATTTAAACATAGGTATGTTACAATGTTGGCTACAAAAAAGCAACCATTTTACACCAAACTAATTGAATAGATACAGCCACTTTATGTTTCTTTTTTAATAATTAATTGTCCTCTTTACAATGTCTTCTTAACCAAAAAAAAAAAAAAGTGTGTAGACTTTTATGTTAAAGACCACCCTTAAAGCTATATGCACCAAAAGCTTAGCTCTTACTCATTCCGACTTATAAAACCTCTTTTGCACTTAAAAAACAATGTATCCGGATTATAAGTATTATAAAATCATTGACATTTTACTCTCATAACTTCATGTGTTTGATCATGTGTCATATAATATCCTTTGCTTAGTGTTTAAATGTATCACATCCTACTTGTGAATATTGAAGGAGTGAAGGAACTAATTTGATGGAATTTTCAATTTTCCTATTTTGATAATTTCTTATTTTATTTTTTATTTATATGTTATGTTTTATTCATTTTAATATTATATTTTCTAGATATACGTATTACTACTGTGCCTCGTTTTTACAACACGTTGTCGGGATCATTTTTCAATTTTTTTAAAAATAAATGTTATTTTAATAAATAATAACAAAATATGGGGAAATGACAAATATTGACAAAAGTGGGGTTGTGAAATCTTGGACCTAGACCACGATTTAGTAAAAGTAAATCGTGGATGTGCCCTAAATTGTGTACCTCATCTACGTCTACGTTTTACATTCCATGTGGCAGACAAGCATTTTCTCGAATTTCTTTCGTCTCACCAAAAAGGTTTTCTCTAATTTCTTCCACCCAGTCCCTTCACGCAGTGACTCTTTCCTTCTTTCTTTTTAATTTCTTCTGCCAAACGTCATCTTCAACAAGTTCTCTACCACCTGTTGCCACCCATCGCCCGGTCTTGGATACCACCTCTCTTTCGCTATTTCATTGTATTTTTTTCATTGTGATTATCTGAGATGTGCTTCACTCTTTACCGAGTCTTCTTCATCCCCTTCACAAATAGCAGTCAAAATTACTTGAAAGTTCAAGAATATTTATGGAACTTTTTGTTTGTTGGTGATTTTGGGTCCAATCGATGGATTGTTGAGAGAACAAGAGATTAGTGTTTAGATTATTGTTCACACGAGATTTCGACAAAGGAAATTTAATTCGTGGGATTTGAATTTTGTATTGATTTCAATATAGTGAGTACAATCTCTATATTTTCTCCTTTGATATTTTCTCTCAAATATAAACGTTAAATTTCTATACTAGTTGATCTCCCTGATTGATAGGCCTTTTGGCTTGTTGATCGTCTTGGATGATCAACCTTTTGGCTTGTTGATCTTCTTGGATGATCGACATTCGAACTTGTTGATCTTCTTGGATGATCGGCCTTTGAGCTTGTTGATCTTCTTGGATGATCTTTGGACTTGTTGATCTTCTTAGATGATCGACCTTTGGGCTTGTTGATCTTGATTTGACAGATGACTTGTTCTTGAAATTGGAGTCTTGGAAGAAAGCTTGTATCTTTCAAGAAACTTCAATCTTCGAGTGTGGTCAGCTTCAGGAGTTAGGGAGTCTCCTACTTGTTGGTAGAATTCTCTCTAGACCTTCTAGAATTTGAAATCTTTGACCTCACAAATATAAATAAATTTGAGTTTCAATCTTCTGTAATTCAAGGAAGGTTTAATCTTCCAAGTCTTCAATTTTCAGAAAGAGGTGATACCGAGGTTTATAAAAACTTTCACGTCTGTAGAGCTTCAGAGGTTGAGTCTTCAATTCTTCAAAGCTCCAGCACTTTTGTTCTTCTCCCCAGAAGTTCTCTCAAATGAATGAGAATGTCTCTATTTATAGAGAATTTTCATGGGCTTTATGTGGGCTTAGGCCCATTTATCTGTTGGACTTAGGCTTGGGCCCATCTTCCTTATAGGGTTTGGATTTGGGTTTAAGCCTATTTTGTTTATTGGGCTTGGACTTGGACTTGAGTCTATTTTGTTTATTGAACTTAAGCTTATGGATTTGGGCTTAGGCTTGGACTTGAGCCTATTTTATTTATTGGGCTTGAGCCTATTTTGTTTATTGAACTTAATATGACTTCATTATCCTTTTTGCTCAAGTTTCTATCATGGGCTTGAATCAAATTGGATAGAAATTTTAATTACCCAAACCAATTCAAATTATAACTGTGATGACGTGGCAACATTTAATTGGCCGAAATTTCTCATTCTTTCGAGATTTGTGCACGTATATGGGTGCATGAATCTCAAAAAATAAAGTTTCAAAAAATGCAAGTTGTATATTCTTCAATTTTCACCCTACTTGACGTGTCAATCAAGCTATGAATTTTGTGCGTAAGCTTGACTTGAATTTGAGAATAAATTTGGATGGAAACCCGAGTTTAAGATTTGGAATGTAGCCAAATTTAAATGTGAAATGAATTTGAGGTTTTATCTTTAATTTAATTTGACTTGTAGGTAAAAAACCTAAACTTGGATTTCAGGATAAAAACTAGGTATATGTCAAAATTTTAATTTGAATCAAATTTGATATCAAAATAAAAGCAACCCATTATTGATTTTAACTTCAAATATATATATATATTAGATAATGCCTCCAATCTAAATTTGAGATAAATTACAGGTCATATACGCAAGTTAATTTGGCTTAAATTTTAAATTCGGTGAAATTTAAAAAAAAAATTGTGGTATGGCCAAATTTTAATTTAAAATTGGGAATAAAACCTTAGATTTGAATTTAGAATTTTAATTATCTCCAAATGTTAAATTAAAAATTATCCCCAAATAAAATCTTTTTCATTCTTTAAAGATAATGTGGATTGTTTTTTAAATAAAATTTGTGTTATGGCCAAATTTTAATTTAAACTTGGGAATAAAAATCTAAATTTAGAATTTAGAATTTTAATTAAAAATTATCCCCAAATAAAATATTTTCAAATCTTTAAAGATAATGTGGATTATTTTTATTTTTAAAATAAAATTTGTGTTATGACCAAATTTTAATTTAAAATTGAAAATAAAATCTTAAATTTGAATTTAGAAATTTTAATTATCTTCAATGAAATTCAAAATTTATCCCAAAGTAAAAATCTTTTGAAATCTTTAATTATATAAAAGATTTTATATGATTCCAAAGCTCATTAGGAATTGGGCTTGTTGATCCTATAAATAGACCCTCCTCTAGTCATTTTTTTCATCATGGGGTAGAAGAAAAACATCAAGGTATGAAAATTCTCTCTATCTCCTCTTGCTTTTACTTTCTTTTTTTTCTTTCCTTATTTTATTATTATTATTATTATTTTTTGCAGCCATATTTGAAAGTCATACAGTGCATATGGATTGATTATAGGAAGGACTCTTATGCATGGATTGATTCCAATATGGATGATCCTTAAAAACGGTCTATTCCACCCTATTGTGTTTCTTAAGAAAATCATTGATTATAAATTGATTCATGGATTGACACCATAGGGATGACCCTTAAAAGGGTCTACCCTATCGTGTCTCTCCTTGACCTTCATCATCATGGTTTGGTTCATATAGAAATGACCTCAACTGGATCTAGACAACTCTATCATGCCACTCCTTGACATTCGGCGACATCATAAGAAGATCATTGATTATAAATTGATTCATGGATTGACTCCACATGGATGACCCTCAAAACGGTCTACCTTATTGTGTCTCTCAACTACCTCTTGGAGAATATATGGACCTTCTCAGCTGCGCCTTAGAGTATGTGAACTTTCTTAGCTGCACCTTGGAGGAGTATATGTACCTTTTCAACTGCGTCTTAGAGGAGTATATGGGTTTTCTCAACTGCACCTTGAAGTATGTGGAACTTCTCAGTTGCCCCTTGGAGGAGTATATGGACCTTCTCAACTGCATCAAGGAGTATATGCACTACTACAAAAAACAGTTTACTTGACACTTTTATTTTAACATTACTTGACGGTTTTATACAAAGTCGTCAAGTAATGTTAAAAACTGTCAAGAATAAATAAAAGAAAGAATAATGAATTTTTTTTTTTTGGAATTTTTAATACTTGACGGTTTTTACCTGTCAAGTTCAATTATTTATGCTTAACGGATTTTAACCGTCAAGTAATATTGTTTCATTAAATTTTTTAATCCAAAAATTTACTCCCCAAATTTTCTCCAAAATTTTTTAGTTTTCCTCTTATTTTCTTTATTTTCTTTTCATTTCTTTCATTTCTTTCCTCTCCTTTTTCTTTTCCTCTTCTTTCTTTTCTTTTCCTCACGAAAACACTGAAACCCCATTTCTCACTTTCTTCCAAAATTTCTCTTTCAAACCCTTGGATCTTCGAAAATCTGTTCGTGGATTTTTTTTTTAACTTTTCATCTGCGCTCCTTTCACAAAAAATACCCCAAAATGAATTTCCTCATTTTCGTCGAGCTCGCCCAAACTCCTCATCTCACTTCTCGCAAACCAAAACGCCCAAACCCTCATCCCAAAGTCGCCGACGTTCACTATCAACTCAATGTTTTCTTCGTCTTCTTGTTCTTCTCGTCGTCGTAGTCGTCATCGCTGGAGAACTTGTCGTGAAAAAAATTGTGACACGCTTATGCGATATCGTCGCTGCAGAACTTGTCATGAAAAAGATCGAGGCCCTAATCTATGCTTGAATACATCTTGTTCTGCTTTGAATTTCTCTGTGATTTTGTAATTTTTTGCAGTAAAAAAAGCTTTTAAAATTGTTTTTTCTGTAAAGGGGCTTGTTGAAATCCCATCCCTTTTCTCTTTTCCGCCTTTTGGGTTCTTGGGTTTTTATTTTGGTTCTTCTTTCAGCTTGGAAACACTTCTTCTTATGACCTTTTTGTTGTTTGATTGTTTTCTTCTTGTTTTTATGTCGATTTCATAAGTTTGTCCATGTCTTACGACATAAGCTAGGGCTTAAGTTTTCCATTGTTTAAGTGATATGTGGTGGGTTTAAGCAAAAAAAAGCTCTTTCTGAAGTGTTTGTTTGAAATTCCTCTCTACTTTTGCTGTTGTTGTTCTTAATGGATTGTTATGCTTATTCCAACTCTTATGAAAATCATTGTGTTAGAAGCTATAGTTTTGGTGATGAAATTTTGATCATATCATCTGCTAGTGATATGGCTAAAGCTTGTGGCCGCATCTGCACTTTCAGTTACCTTAAACATTAAAACTTAAGGTGGGAATTCCTATCCTAAAACTTATGGTGGGAATCTTACATAAGCGAAATAGGCATTTCATTCAATTGAAAATAAAAGTACTCCAGGATCCGAAATTGGTGATTTAAACAAAAGGATTTGTATAGAATATTAATTACATCTTAACTCCTTAGATTCAACTTTGTACTTTCTTAGTGGGGAATAGTAAATTAACTCAATAGGCATTTTAGTTTAATCCCTCCTTGTTCCTATCTTCAGTGGAATAAATTATATAATCAGCGAGTATGTGTATGAATTATGTGATTTTTCTGGATTTTGTATTGCTTCTGCAAACAAAAAGTTAACGATCTTACTATCATCGACAGTTTTAACTGCTGCTGGAGGGATCATAGTAAACTACCCCCATGTGAGCAGTGATATTGAGCTGATTCTAAAATTAAATATCTTTTCTTATATTACTCTATCTTGTTTCTAGGTTAAGTTATTTATTTCTATCAAAGTCTAAAAATTGTATCTTGTTTTACGTGGTGTAGTTGTGCTTGTTGCAGTTGTGATACTAGTAGGATTATTCAGCTTGCAGCGCTATGGTACTGATAGAGTTGGTTGGCTCTTTGCTTCAGTTGTGCTACTCTGGTTTCTTTTAATTGGAGGTATAGGCATGTTCAACATCTGAAAATATGATAAAACCATTCTAAGAGTCTTTTCACCTGTGTATATTTTTCGTTATTTTAGAAGGTGAGGGATGGATGGTTGGACGTCCCTCAGAGGTGTGTTGCTGAGTATAACAGGTAATTTTTTTCCTTTAAAAAAAAGTTTCAAAAGTTGATATCTCTTTAAATGCACTTAGACATTCAACATTTTTCCATTTTTAATGATGGGTTGTAAATTCAGGCATAGAGGCTTTATTTTAGGGGTGTAAAAAACAGAACCGAACCATTGGACCGAACCTATAAATATGTTAGTACCGAATCGAACCGAACCGAACCGAACAGGTTCGGTTTGGTTTTCGATTCGTTCAATTAGGTTAACAACCTAAACCCTCATCTGCGTCTCTCCCTCGGCAGTCGCCACTTATCGCTTCATCCGCGTCTCTCCCTCGGCATTTATCGCATCTCTCCTTTGCCTTCATCCGTGTCTCTCCCTCAACACTTATCGCTTCATCTGCGTCTCTCCCTCGACACTTATCGCTTCATCCGCGTCTCTCCCTCGCCTTCATCCGCGTCTCTCCTTGTTGCTTGGTTTGGTTTTCGGTTTGTTTCCAGGTACTTATCGCTTTACTTTCTCTATTTGCTTCATATTTTATTTGGGTTTTGTTTTTATGAATTTGGATGTTTACTCCATATGATTCAATTTTGTTTTTCCTTTGCATTTGATCGCTGGAAAATTTGTTAGAATTAAGTTGCTGATTTTTTCTAGCAGTAGTTTAACTAATTAGCTACCTGGGCTGTCTATTGAATGGTTAATGGTTTGTTACCAGTTATGGCAGATAGCTAACAGGTGGGTGGGTTGTAGGATTGTGTTGAGGAAGAAGGGGATTAGCTTTGGGATGCAGTGAAGATGTCATCAGTTGCCAATTTTCTTCTAATAAATTTGTTCTCTCCTCAGCTTTCCTTGTTTTATGTTGTACTCTAATATGGAAATGTTTGGTTTTGATATACTGATTGAGTTAGAATATAAATGAAGTATGAAAGTTAGAGATTTAGAAGGGTGATCTCAACTTCAGTCTGAAAGTCACTTCCCATCGACTAATCCCCACGTTAGCTGGCTATCCATTTACAAAAGGAAGCTAAAATTATTTGGCATTAATTACTGAGAGCATTCATTTGGTATTCGTGCTTATGAAAGAATAGGAAGAATCAGTAGGATAAGAAGAAAATCTTTCAAGTCCTTGTGTTTAGAAAGGGTTAGAAATAATCTGTGGGAGCAAAGGCAACTCTTTTCTATGTTTCATTTTATGAACGAAATAGTTTCTTAGATTAGTGTAACCTTTTTTCAGACAGAATAGAATATAAATGGATTGGAATGTGAGGGGCAGAATAAATGGGTAACCTTTTTTGATGGATTAGTGTAACCTTAGTGGATTAGTGTAACCTTAAACTAATATAAATGGATTAGTGTAACCTTAAACTAATATAAATGGATTAGTGTATCCTTTTTTGAGACAGAAAAGAATATAAATAGAATATAATTCCTAACTTCCTGTACTGTGTAACCTTACCATCAGTTCATGACTGTGAGGGGCAGCACTCGCATTGGAATGTGTCTATTGTTAAGTGGTCATCTTTTTAGAGCTTGCCCTTAAACAGCTTTCACACTTCACTATTTCAGGGTTTGCTGATATCGTTGGAAGACGATTTGGAAGTAAGAAGATCCTTTACAACAAAAACAAATCACTAGCTGGTAGTGTGGCAAGGCAACTGCTGGTTTTCTTGCATCTATTGGGTAAACTCTCTCTTCGTTTCGGATTGTTACTGTATTTGTGATCTTTCTGGGTTGGTTTAGTAAGTATTGTGATTTGTGAATGGCAGATATATGTACTATTTCTCCTTGTTTTAGTATAATCGTTGTCCCAAAAATTGATCATTAAGACTCGTTTAGGGATTGACGTAGGATTCAAATTCTGTTTCTTTTCAAATTCCCTTGTATTTATAATCACCTAATATTCAATTCTTGGATGCATAGAAAAAGGAATTGTCCAAAAACACCGAAGTGAGACTGAAATGGCTTTCTCAATTCTGTTTGTTAATTTTCAAGTGAAATGACTTGACTTTAAAAGCCTCTGTTTTTATCAACCATAAGTTCTAATGTTGTATATGAAATTCATGAATAACCTTTGAAAACTGTGACCATTTAGATTTTGAACTTCCCTATAAACAAATTCAATTTATAGTTGAAAAGAATGTTGGACAACACTCATTATGCCACAACTTTGATCCAGACTTGGTCTATGGCATTGCAATTGTTATTATTTTTTATTGATTTTTCAATATCAATAGGCCATAATGAAAAGCAAACAAATTACAACAGACGATTGTTAAGGGTTTCCAAGCTTCACTAATTACATAGAACTATTATTATCAACCAAAATTCATAGGAGGAACATTTTGTACTTATACTCCTTTGAATATTCAATGACATTAAAGGTTCCTTGCTGTTAATGATATCTACAAACATATTAGTAATGTAAGTTTTGACTGTTTTGAACGGAATTATTTTGGCTTGTAACAGGCTGGGGAACCAAAATGCAGCAGAAACCATTGCCAAACTACAAGCTGAAATAAGAGAAATGAGATTAGTCTGTTCAGAACCCAAAGAGGTTGAGGTTGGGAGCGTTATTCCTAAATCAGAGTGTAGGTGCTAATCTTAAGGAAGAGATAACACGACTTCATTCTTGGATAGCTTTTGTGCACCCCAAGGCGCTCCACTCTTTGAGGGGGGTCCAAAAATTTGTAGATTAAAATTGTGTTTTATTTGAAGGTAGATAAGATAGAAAGTGTCTTACAACAATTCTAATGATTTCAAATACGACTCTACGGCTTGCCAAAAGCTATTTTATTAACTGTGGTGGGCATTATCAAAGTTTTCTGTATTTTGGATGCAATTAGCAAGAAGAGGTAACCGTTATTACTTCTTTTTAGTTTATGTAAAGGTTTTTTTAATTAACACAAACCGACCTGACCCGACACGATTCACGTTGACCCAATTCGGGTCGGGTCAGGTCGGTTAATATGTACAGTAACCCGATTCTATTCGGGTCGGGTCGGTTTTAAATGAAAACTGACCCGACCCAGTCCAATTACACCCCTACTTTATTTGCCGATCTGGCTCATTTTCGTGTAGCAGCTGTACAAATGGCTTTTACAGTAGTTGTTTTTCCTTGCCTTCTCTTGGCATATTCTGGACAGGCTGCCTACCTTATAAACAATATGGATCATGTGGTTGATGTCTTCTATCGTTCAATCCTAGGTTCTCTTTCTTTCTCTTTGGTATGTAAATGACACATGTGCTCAAGTGATACTTTCAGCATTGCTTCAGAACTTCACAATTTTTTACTATGAGAAAAAAAAAATTGTGACATTAAGGTAATTGTTACAGAAAATGGAGACTATATTTCTAGCTCACCTAGAAACAAGAAGAAAAAGAGAACTTGATTTAGCACTTTTCTGTAGCCCAAGTATTAGCGGACAACGTGGAATATTGGCCATCTCTCCTCCCAGGAAAAGAAACGTACTCTTTTATTTTTAATAAGAATGAGTACAAATGAATGAATTAACTTCAACCTATTTATTTTATTATTTTTTTAATAGAACTTTTGACATTCATTGAGGAAAAAAATGGAAGTGCACACAAACCATCCAATAGAAAAGTTCACAGAAGAAGGGAGTCAAACTACAAGAAAAGGATCCAATTGAATGAAATAAGACCCAACAAGTCACCATAACCTATTTAGGATTATTGACAATTATCATGGTGTCATCATATTTCTAAGAATAAATCCAGCTTATTCAAGTTTTCTTTCTTTAATCTCTTTTTTTATATATATTTTTCTAACTAATTACTTAATTGTTATTTATATGCTCTGTAGACTATTGTTGTAGTAGCAGTTGTTCTGCATGGGGTTTTACAACGTGGATCTTTAGATAAAGTAAGAGCACTTTCCTTTTGGTCCTTGCTGAATGTCAACTTTTTGTTTGGGGTTGCAGTAAATATAACTGTTTTGAATACTATCTATATCTGAACTTGTTACATGTAATACTATTATGATAATAGGCCTTTCTGATATTACAAGTCATTGATACAAAACTTCATTAGCACTTGGGTATTGTTCATATCATCATATTCTTAGTTTATGTGATATTACACTAGAACTATTCACACGAAAGTTAATAGTAACTTAATCAGTCACACATTCACACGAAAGTTATGTAACTGGGGGGACTAAAATAGACATTGTAACTTATTACTTGCATTCCAATTCGAGCTGAGGGTTTTAGTTTGGTCTTTAGACTTTGAACTGTATTTTAATCTGTATATCATTATAGAGATTCCCATATAACTTGATATGTGAGGATCCTTCAACCAGTTAAGGTAGAAAGATGATACATTAACTTGAGCTCAAGCATGACTAATGATAGTCTTGAAACTCTATTTGTTCAAGCAACATTTTTTCTGAAATGCATGTGGTTCTCAAATTATTGCTTTTTCTCCTTTGTAAGATTGGTTTGATTGAAACAAGACATGGATTAGAATTACGTGCGAGGGAAAAGTATGTCAATGTTATTACCCTTGAGGAAAGGGATCAAGTCATAACGTAGTTCAAGTGATTTTTTTTTTTTTTGGATTTTTTTCTGAACTGGACTTAAAGTTTCCTTTAAGTTGCCTACTTACCCCCTTTACGATATATGGATCAAGTCATAACGTAGTTCAACTGAGTTTTTTTTTTTTTCATTTTTACCATTCACCTTTTAAGCTCATGTGGGCTAGAAGCACTATTTAGTTTAAGCTCTTTGGTAAGAAGCTGTTTTGTATTTATATTTCAGAAGCTTTTATTTTCATCATGACTTTGATTATCTCCTTCATTTGTAGGATTCGTCAATATGATGAGTTTTGGCTTCACCTTCAGGGAACCTTCTGTACTTATGACAACATATGACTTCCTCTTCATGCGTGAAGGAACAAGACTTTGAATGTTATCGTCATTGTTTGCTTCACAAAATGGTTTTGGTTTCAAGCTTTTCATCTTTATTTCATGTTGGTTGCTTGCCACTTTGAGACGATGGATAACAGATGTCGAAGGTCGATCTCTATTTGACGTGGAAAAACTTAGCCTTTTAAAAGCTGAAATTCAAGCAGAAATGGACGTTGAACATTGATTGTCTTCTATTGTCATGGCCATACCCAATCTTCGAAAGAATGAAGCTCGAGTAGTTGAAGGTTTAATACGATCAAGGACAGAAGTTCTTTGTTTGAAATCTTTTGAATCGTCCACTTCCTCGACATTAATAGGATACGAACTTATAAATTTTATTTGGTTGCAATCATTTGTTATTAACGCAACATGATTTGATTGAGCTGTTTCATCAAAATCTACCTCAATTTCTCCTTCTCGACCTAATTTTAGAATTAGCTCTTTTAAAATGAAGCATTTTTCTACCTGATGACCGATGACGCTGTTGGGTTTTATGTCCTAAAACTCGTAGATAGTAAATGTAAATTGTTGACTGTTATTAATAAACAGTTATTATTT